>CAJDSM010004911.1:6298-16610 GCA_903981925.1 Ostrea lurida
ATCCCTTCATTATACATCTAATACCTTAACTACTGAGAATTCAATATATTATCACTTGAGTGATCCTTAGTCCGGCGAAACGACTGTATTTGTGATCAAGAAGATCTGGATATGATTTCCGATCTGTGGTGAGTTTTCAATGAGAGATCTTGCACAGAGGATGGTCAATTCCTTTAATAGTAGATCTTGTTCTTGTGTGGATGGTATGGATTTAAAAAGGTCAGGTTCTAGCCTATTCTCTGTCCGAGAGTTTGTTGAAAATTCTGGCACTACCCTATCCACAATGGCATACATATGTCTATTTGAAGTTCTGTAAGATGGGAGTATATTCTTGTCCCAGCTGTCACCGATGATCTGGTACTTCATGAACTACTTTACTTATATACCATTTATGCGCTGTTTTCAGTATTTCTTGACGGAAGCGGAATTGTTAAAAGATTATGATATTGTAAACTGCAAATTTTCTGTCATATACGTTGTTTACTATTTGAAATAAAATGTTTTTGAATAATCACGAGATGTTCGAAGAAAATGTCACTTTGCTTCCGCAAGAAAAAGATTGAAAACATGAAAGCAAATAAATATACATTTATGCATTATTAAAACATAATTACACTCAAGTATCACTGTTGCATTACCAGATAAAACAAATAATAAAAGCTTCGGACTAACAAATATACACATGTATGAAAATATCTCGCTGGTAAAAAAAAATCTAAAACACGATATGGAGGAAAATATGAGACACACAGGGGAAACATGCAGATACAATTATCAGTTAAAGTAAAATAAGCACGTGGATATTCAATCTCTCATACAGAGTTGTCGCACTCCCTTTCAGTGCTCACAATATCTGTAAACGTCTAGAAAGTAGTCCCAAACACGTGATCAATCATGTGATTACCCAACGAGTAATTGTTTTAAAAATGGCGGAAGACAGTGTGAAGATTGAAGTGATTGAGTGATTATTTTGTTGTTTTTCGTCCCGTTGAGAATATTTCACTCATATTGAGACTTCAAGTTTGTTTTCCAAAGTCGTGAAAATGTGATCAAGATCGAGAAGTGATTGAGTGATTATTTGTTGTTTTTCGTCCCGTCGAGCATCTTTGACACATATTGAGACTTCAAGTGTGTTTTCCAAAATCGTGAAAATGTGATCAAGAGAAGTGATTGATTGGTTATTTGTTGTTTTTCGTCCCGTCGAGGATATTTGACTCATATTGAGACTTCAAGTGTGTTTTCCAAAATCGTGAAAATGTGATCAAGAGAAGTGATTGATTGATTATTTGTTGTTTTTCGTCCCGTCGAGGATATTTCACTCATTTTGAGACTTCAAGTGTGTTTTCAAAATCGTGAAAATATGATCAAGAGAAGTGATTGATTGATTATTTGTTGTTTTTCGTCCTTCGAGATATTGAGACCATTTCACCATACACCAGGTAGAAAGTTGTCCGGATTTAGTAATATTCAGGCTCTGCCTTTAGCTGGACCAGACATGCCAGGATTTCACATGCGCCTAAATCAAATTATTTCGAGACTTGTAAAAAATCTGGCAGTTGTTGTGGATGCAGAAGAAGAGGATGTTGATGAAATGGATGACAGTTTGCCAGATGTTTGATTGTAATTTGTGATATATGGTGTGCATATTTAAATATGTCATGTTTTCACTTATAAATTCAAGGGTTTTCAGTCTTGCAGAAAAGAAATCTTAAAGGGACCGATTCACGATTGTCCCCAAATGTTTTTTGCTTGTATAGGCTTTCATTTATCAATGGAATTCTAGGAAACTTTGGGAAATTGTAAGTAAGAGTATAAGTATTAATGGGATTGATCTATCAAGGGGTGCCACGTTGTTTTCTTTTTTTAGGGGGGGGGGGTTAACTTAAATATCATGGATTTTTGTTCATAGCATGTTGTCGCCTGAATAACACTTTCATTTATTGATGGATATCCAGGAAGTTCTTGATATTAATTAAATAGTAAAAACTTGAATGGTATTGACATTCAGTGGTCAACGGTGAATATAGTGGAGATGCGTGGGGTATTAAGGTTCTAAATTTTATCATGTTTAATGTACCAGTTAATATTCATGTATGACATTGTTAATGAAACACAACTACAGAATTGGTTTCAATTTTTGCACTATTAATTTTTGCGATATTTCCCATGCAGAATATATTTTTGTAAACATTTTCAACAATACATAATTACATGTACCTATGTTGCTAAAACACCACATGTAAAACAGACACACATCATTTGAGGGTGTATTACAATATATATGAAGATTAAATATGAAATTGACCAATGTATACTTGTAAAAAGAACTGTAATCTTAAAATTTCTGAACAATCTTATTGCTGTGTGGAAAAATTATTTTTAATAAATATTGTATCCTTTACATGTATTAATAATTGTTACTGTGTGTCTGTACAGTATGAATGCCAGGTTGTTAGTTGGTTAAAATCTATTAAAAAGCTTTAATACTAGAAATTGTTAGACTTTCTATGGGCAGGTATGGTGAGATTAATTTGGGTAAACACCAAATGTTCAAGCCCATAGTAAAACAAGAACAAATAGCTGGAAATTAAGCTGTGAATTATTAGCCACCCGATCCCAGGCCAGCGTCTCTACAACTACAATTTACAAGGCGACTGGCGAAGGATTTTAACTTTCTGCTTGTGGTTCAGAAACTTTTAAAAAAGTGTTTGTTACAATGTGTTGTCATGCTTCCTGGTCCCCCCTACACACCTGTACATGCAAAATATACAATGAGTGTAGTTTATCTGCTAATTAATGCAGGGGTATCATTGGATGCCATCCAACTCATTGTTGCCAGGATTAGAACAAATTTATTAAGGGGGTGCTATGCAGCCATCTTGGATCTGAACATGTGAAAACTAAGAACTAAAAATTTATGAAGTACATGAATGGAAATTTAACTTTTTTCTTTTAAAAATGCATGTTCATGTATACTGAAATGAAATGCATCTATTCTTTTCAAAATAAATCATTTTCAAACACTTACTTAGAATAGAATTTGGTACGTGAGTATAATTTACATTCGTGTGCAACAATTACATTTTCAAATGAATTTAAAAGTTACAAGAAATATTTCTTTGAAGTATTGCGCATGACAGTTGAGTTTTTCTTTTGTCCATAAGTACCTTCAAAACTGATAAAATGGACAATGTGTATATGAACCCGTCATGTCCAAAAATGTAAACAAACATTGTCATAATACGTAAAGAGATCATATGCATAATATGGCGTTCATTATATGCAAAATAAAAGTACGATCTGTTCAATACAAACCGAAATAAAATCTATATCATGAAAACCTCCGATCTGTGTTTGCTGTATTTCATGTGTGAGGAGTTCCCACGTTCACATTTCCAGCCATCAGTGTGTATATTATTACGCCAAATTTTATTTTTATCATAGTTAATATATTGGACAACAAAGCCGTGAATTATTTTCTAAAATACGCTATTTTAATCACGTTTTTTTTTAAAGAACAAACGCAGTACCCAATAGTGGTGGATTCCAGATTTGTCTAAAGGGGGCTCGGTCCTTTGAAAGAGGGGACCAGTAGACTAGAGGTATGGACATGGAGTCCAAGTGGGGGCCTAGGAGGCGAAGCCCCCGGAAGATCCTGGATTTAAGGGTTTTTATAAGCTATTTTAAGGTTTATTTAGCCATACTTCTATATAATGATAAATAATTTGGGGTCACGAAATGGAAGGGGTAGGGGGCAACCCCACCCGCTTTAAATCCGCCTATGCCCGAACATACAGGAGACACAGTAAAATGATACGTGTCAGTTTCGCTTGGATTTTGTTCGTTGATGCAAGCCGGTCTTTGTAACATGAAGCTTCAACCGTTTTCGCGCCAATTGTTGGCTGTTCTTCTGAGAGCAGGTTTTAGACAGTATGTTGATATTAGGAAAAGGGAAAGTTGTAGTGAATTGATTTCAAGATCTTCAAACGTAATGTAAGGTCCAATTTGGATAAATTGTTTTTGTGTAATTGCAGACAAGAATTCCGAAACAATCATGGCATGACCAATGGGGAATGTTCAAATAATTATTTATACATTCTCTCAAGTTAGTGGCATTGTTTATACTTTTGTATTATATGACAAGTTCGTAACGTCGTATTCAGTGTTAGGAATCGCTGGCGGGTTCAAAGGGCGCGCCCTCTCTAAAATTTTAAATAATCAGATTTCTTTTTCTTCGACTTTTAGAGATAATAAAGACAAAATCTGTTTGAATATATTATTACATTTTATCTGGGACAAGTTATATTTTCCCACCTAAAAACTCATTTTAAAAATGACTACAAGGCAAACTTTCTTCAAGCCCTATAAAATCTGTAAAGCAGGCGCTTCTGGGGTTTCACACCTATGACCCACTGGGGGCCTCAACGGTGGCACCTCAACCCCTGCCATATCAAACTTGCGCCTGCTTCTAACCTCAAATCCTGGATCCGCCCCTGGAAATGGGTTGGGGTGGGAGTTAATAAATTGGCTCTCAAAACGCCACTAAGATATTTCTCACTATTATTTACCACACGTGGTGAGGGGGAAACGACCTGACTTTTTCAAGATACTGTACACGATAACTTTTACTTTTCTACTGTATAACAACTCATATAATTCGATAATTTTGAAATCGTCACAATTTCCACGATGCCACCATGCATATGCCTTTTTAAAGTTTTTTGTTTTAATGTTTAGAGGGTTTTTATTTTTTTCCATTATGTATTTCGATTTGAAGTGTTTTTTGGGGGGTGGGGGGTGGATGTGGAGTTGGTTGGGTTTTGTTTTTGTTTTCTTAAAAGAAAAAAAGACAGTAAGATAGCTTATGATATAGTATTGAGACTATATTTTATTGTCATATATATATTATACGAAACATTATTAACCAAATAAGCGTTTTGCTTCGGACATTTTGAACATATTTGAATGTCATATATATCGAACATATACAAAAGGTTTGAACCACAAGTTTCTAACAACTTACGAGTTCTCACTCCTTAGATACATTTAATTATAAACACAAATGTATTAATATGTTAATAAGTTATACTAAATATAAATTACAATTAATTAAATCTATCTGACATAGATAATAGTTTTGAACTGCAGAATTTTTTTTACAGTTAATATCATAATGCAAGTTTTTCATTGTCCCAAAGCAAATGTATCTTGAATGATATAGCGCCCAATGAGAACCGGTGTTTGTCACCTATGTAAAAATAATTTGTTATTGTATAACGATGTACTGAAATAAACTATTAACTCGCTACATGTACCGTTTAAATCATTGAATCAGAAATAATGCTAAAGATAGTCCCACGAGAACATCGAATATCCAAGAGGCGCGAAACTGGAGTTGTAACAATCCGGAGTGGTCTATTCCATTCGTGTCAATTTAACCCATTACAAATATGCAAAGCTCCGCTAAGCGCTCTCCTATTACACCTCGAGTGAAATATTGTGTAGGATATGCATCCATTTGATACATTTCTCCGCCGGAAGTACCTGTTTCCATGGCCACTCGCGTTTTGGCTGTTTCCCTGCGGCTTACAGTGAAACTTTCTCGCATTGATGCAAGTCTAAGAAAAATGGACTTGGCATTTCGACTCAGGGAATAACTGCAGTTGTTTCTACTATGAAAATCACAAAAAGTGGTACATTTGAATAATTTATTATCTTATGTGCATGCAGAACTACAAATATAAAATGTTCTGTAGAATAGAATTCGTTGCAAGGGTCAAATCTCAAATTTGTCAAAACCTTTCACTCACACTTGAAAATTTACATGTTCCTGTATTAAGAAAGCAATATCTCAATACAACACAATATTTTTAATAAATTAATCTGAAATGCCTTTAGTATGTTCAAGCAATTGTAAAATTATATGACTTAAATTCATTATATTTCAACAATGTCGTTTTATTACTCTACCATATATTGCTCATGATGTATGAATATTTCGAGGTTTAAAAAATCAATATGGGCAACAATCCGATGTAATATTCCGGAATTTTATAATGCGCATTAGGGTTCAGAATATTATTTCGATGTAACAATCCGTGTTATGATCACGTGATAAAAGGGTATAAAAAGCTCGGGCTAGAAGCTATAATTCAGTCCAGTGGCAGTCGTAGAGAGTAAAGACGTGTTAAGAACTTATTACAGCAGTAAGTGAGCAGTAAGTCAGCTTACAGAATTAGTTGACTTATGGTTAAAGTTAGGTCGGAAAATGGTCCCCAATTAGAATGGCTGTAGTGTACCTTGAGTGACACGCCACTTCGGAGGCTAACCAGTACAAGGTTGCCTTCAAGGATAATGTAATTCGTCTTGTGGACTCGTCTGGCGACCAAGCTGTGTGTGCAGTGGTGTCTGCCTGAATAGGCTTGCCGGTGTACACAGCAGTTGGAAAGGGCTTATCGCTTATACTGTGTGTCCTGAATAAAGGCTGCAGTATAAAGCGGTGTCCGAGGTTGACCACGTGTAGGCTAACCAATTAGTCTACCCACTGCCAAATCTTAGATTTTATGTGATTCCTAATTCAAAATTACAGTGATTATAACCTAGAATAAGGTTAGCATCCTTTTTGGTATATATTGAAAGGCCTTCGTTTTAAATCATTTGGCTAATCATTTTTAGAGAAAATCTGTTAATTAATTAAGTCATCCCCCAAACCCTTTGAATTGACAAGGTAGAGCCCTGGTAGGCGCTTTACGTATAGGATAAATACGTTTACAAAAAATTGGTGCAAAACCCCAGCTACGGGATTTGGGGGTAACTTGATTTTTTTTAATTGATATAAATTGGTTTGTATTTTCCTAGCTATTTTGGTTTTTATTTGTTAATATGGAGGACCTTGATATACTTACTAAAGTAGAAAGAGAGTTGAGTAAGCTTCAGGCTAGCATTGATGAGGAAGAGAAAGATGCCAGAAGATTCAGGCTTACCCGAAAGTAGCGAACCACTTTAGACAAATGGAACCTTATGAGGTAAATGGGGTGCAAACCTAAATCTCGTTAGGAAACGACCACTCTACTATGCTATGTATGAAAATAGGAAGGCCTGATAGCAATTTAAGTTTTGGTAGGTCAGAAGACAGGTAGCCAGAAAGGTTTACTTATACAAGACACGTGTGTGGGGAATGGCAAGTAACCCTCTGTTAAAGTGAACAAATCTTACCAACACGGGACCAAAGGCAAACAGGTAGTTATGTAAAACCAGATAAGTTTCGATGGAACTACCTCATGGCTGACTTTACAATCATCATTTTGATGTATGTGCCGAATTCGAATGGTTGGTCGACCTCTGAGAAAGGCATGTACTTGGCTGTTGCTTTAACGAAGGTCGGGCACAGGCTGTGCTAGGAAGTCTTCCGGCGGTGCAAAAAATGCCCAGTTATAGATTTTATGCAGGTCTCTGGAAGAACGAATTTTTGCCTCCTAACAAGACAGAGTTGTATAGGGCACAGTTACGAGAAAAGAAGACGCGGGCCTCTGAATCATTGCCGAGCTGGGCAGGACCATACGCAGGCTGGCCAACTCGCATATCCAACTGCCCCCAAATTGAGGTCAGAGAAACCCTTGCCCAAGGAGCAATTCATTGATGCTCTGAAGGACAGTGACATGGAATACGCATTCAATCAAGCCAACCAGTCGACCCTGATGCTGC
This sequence comes from Ostrea lurida, assembly GCA_903981925.1. NCBI lineage: Eukaryota > Metazoa > Mollusca > Bivalvia > Ostreida > Ostreidae > Ostrea > Ostrea lurida. The sequence goes on from CAJDSM010004911.1 coordinate 14,003, forward strand.
TAGATCCGTCATGCCGTGGAGTTGGATTGCATTTACACTCTGGCGAAAAGACGTTCCGTGAAGATAAAGGTTATTTTGAGGGAGGCATAACCAGCATGTGAACAGACAAAGACACTGTCAACTACACTGCTGAAGGCGGTACGCCCCGACTTGCAGGAGAAAATCGTGTACATTGACTGATGACTTAACCATAAGTAGACATCTACACAGATGTGTTCTACAATTGTCCAATTTCATTAAAAACTAGAACAAAACATGTTTATACCTTTCTTTGCCAATCATTAATTACTTGTCTATAATATGATTTAACTTACAAAACATCATTTTGCTGATTTTTTTTCTGTACATGCGGAACGCATGTCATCGGAGGCGTGGGTAGTGGTAATATTCGGGAATTTATAATGGACCATTAGGGTTCAGAAATATTATTTCAGATGTAACATCCGGTTATGATCACGGATAAAAGGGTATAAAGGCTCGGGCTCAGAAGCTGTAATTCGTCCAGGGGCAGTCGTAGAGCAAGTACAAGACGTGGTTAAGATTTCATTAACAGCATAAGTGGAGGCAGTAAGTCAGCTACAGAATTGGTGGACCTTAAAGTTAAAGTTAGGTCGGAAAAATGTCCCAATTAGATGGCTTGTAGTGTACTTGAGTGGCACCGCCCCTCGGAGGCCTAACAGTCAACAGAGGTTAGCCTCAGGATAATGTAATTCGTCCTTGTGGACTCGTCTGGCGACAAGCTGTTGTGTGCAGTGTGTTGCCTGAATGGCTTGCGGTGTACACAGCAGTGCAGGGCTATCACTTATACTGTGTGTCCTGAATAAGGCTGCAGTATAAGCGTAGTCCGAGGTTGACCATGTAAGGCTAACCATTAGTTACCACTGCAATCATTAGATTTTAATGTGAATTCCCTAATTCAACTTACAGTGAATTATCAACTAGATAAGGTTAGGCCATACTTTTTGGTATACTATTTGCAGGCCTTCGTTTAAATCATTGGCTATCATTTCTTTAGAGGAAAATTGTTTAATATATATAAAGTCCATCCCCAAACCTTGAATTGACAAGGGTACGAGCCCTGGTAGGCGCTTACGTTAGGATAAATAGTTCACGATCATATCGAGGTCAGTGTGCGAGGTACGAGCCACGCAAAGGAGTCTGGAGTGTACAAGAAACATTGATGCAAGCACGAATTGTCATCCGAAGATTTTTGGGAAGTTTTTAAGAAAAGATTGTTCCCGCAAAGATAGCGCACAGTGCATAATCTCATCATTCATAACCATTAAGAATTAGAAAAGCACAGAGCAATAGACACGCCATATTAGTGGGTGTGGTACCTACAATGAGTAAGGAAGATCTGGTGACTGTCACACACCCATGCGCGGATCTAGAGGGGGGGGGGTCCGGACACCCCCCCCCCCTGGAAATTTAAAAAGCTTAATATGCCGATATTCAATAACTGGAAATGAAAAAAAAGTTATTTTTCATCATTTGACACTTCCACAGTTATACTTAGGTTGGACCCCCCCCCCCCTGGAAAAATCTGGATCCGCGCTGCACCGATGTTAGCCTACAGTACACCCGCAACATTATTCTTGCTTCTATATGTTCTTATCGTATCCTATCGTATCGTGCGGTGTATCCTATCGTATCGAGGCGTGTATCTATTCGTATCGGGCGTGTATCCTATCGTAATCGTCGTGTATCCTATGTATGTGTATCAAGGTTTTCCGTTTTCTATCGTGTTTGCGTTTATCAGGTCTATCGTGTTTTGCGTGTATCCGAATTTTCCGTTATCGTATCGTGTATCTTCGGGGCTATCGTATCATAATTCAAATCTAATGAAAAAGTACGAATACTTTCCGAAAGCTTAATTGTTTTGTTTCAGAATCTATTTAAATAGGAATCGAAGAAAGAACAGTTACATTCGAAGGAAAACAATAAAAGCTGGCTTATAATAAAAAAAATAATTTTGTCTGTCCAGAGATGTGAACTTTCACAAATAATATCTTTTAAGACTGGGAAGTTTGGCCGGTGTTCGTCAAACAAACCGGGAAGTAAACTGAAAGTTTTCTTCATCTGAGTGCTCAGTTGCTTTCTAGTACATGTACATGTAAAATGATTTGTAATTAATGTCTACTAGAGAATAGGAAATTCAATTTGAAAGTCCCCCACCCAGTAAATTCATATTCTAGTAGTTTACGATAAATATGGTAATAAAGGCTATTTTCCCTCCGCATTTTCGCCGACTTGATTATTTATACTTGCGTAACATATATGCAAAGTTCTACGCTGAATTTGTTATGCACCTTTGGGTGGGAATTTGTGTATCACCATGTTTTGATAGCAAACATACTCAGCAACATTGAATTCACACATTTTACAAAATTGACTTAACCTCCGCCATGTTGCCGTCTATATTTTGCTACTCGCCGCTAACGAAATTTAGACGGCTGTTCACGTGACGCGTTCCACCAATGACAGAGCACATTCTGTCCGAGGTAAAACAAAGAACCCTAAACTGCTAACAGCTATGCATAAATCTAATTACATGCAGCTAGTGACGTTCTCAATGTGAGTGAAGAATCCCGAAGCACACCAAGCAAAC
>CAJDSM010004912.1:1256-19784 GCA_903981925.1 Ostrea lurida
TATACGTACGTCCCTTTAACATGAATACCAGGTAAGTGAAAACAGAATACAAAACAAGAGTTGGGCAAACACGGACCCCTGGGTACACCAGATGTGGGATGAGGTGTTTAGTAGGAGTAAACACCCCCTATCGACCTGTATATATGATAAAAACAGACTGTAAATTATATTTCATAAACTGTTTACTTTTCATACCCTTTCTGAATTGTATACAAATAAAAAAAAATGTCTGTAAACAAAGTTCGTAAAGCGGTTGCATCGGTAAATAAGAACTTCTAAGCTTAAATAGAAAATCTGTAATCTGTCCAAGAGATGCATGTATCACATGAATTGCATAGTGCTCGGGTCTATCATTATTATGAACTATGTACAGTCAAAACCAGTGTAATCAGATCTGCACTTGGCTATAACATATTTGTCAGAATAGTGAATATACAGTGTAAAAAACAAAGACAATATGCAACTGAAAATGAAAATAAAAACGTGCTCGGAATGCCCATAAAAAAGATTGCACAATGTCGGATTAGACAATTATCACCGCACTTTTTGGTAAAAACACAAAGCATAATATGACATAGCACATGATATAAAGCATGAGAAGAGATTGTCCACACTAGTGTATATGAATAAAAAATTAAAAGAAAAATACATAAATATCGTAAATGCATGTGTGTGTATTTCAAAGATGTGTTAAACTGATGATCACGCCACTGTATGACAGGTATTTTCTACAGTTGGGAGTTAGGTAATCTAAACGTCATATATTTTCCTAACTAAAACTAAATCGGCAATTGTTGTTTGAATGTTAACACTAGTATACTGAGTACTTGGGTACATACACATGTAGAACTGCATTCTTCAAAATATAAAATGGCGAAGTAAACAATGTGTTAAATCCATTTTCATATACAGAAGTTATAATCCTAATATTTTTCCACGAGTAAAGAAACTTTCTCATTATGACACTTCTGTAAGTTCATCCCTGTAGATGGTCCTTTGACAACCTGGACATTTCAGACTCTCGTCCACACTTGTCACCTCTACATGAGCATTGCATTGCGCCTTGGGACACTGGTGCTTTTTCAGAAGACGCACATTAAATGCTTCCCAGCCATGATGCAAGCTAAACCCCAGAATGAATTCAACACGCTTTTCGGCATGAGCAGTGCTAGCCAAGTTTGCTTTGTTTGGAATGTAGAAGACTCTCACTGGAACTACGTTGTTGCCAAGATCTAGAGAAATAAAGCCTCCTAGTTTCTTGTTGTTTGGACCACAAATGGTGCCTTTACAGATCCTGAGGGTTTGATATATATCTTCTCTGAGATTACGATCATCTATAACATACCCTAAAAACCGTGTTCCCGGTTCTAGAGCTTTAATTCCTTCCCCATCTTTTCGCAGCCATTCTCGTGGGTGTTTTGGCTTCAAAACATACTTGCTCACTTTCTCCATCTCCTTCTTCAGAATGTTTGCTTCTGATAGAAATTCACTGCTGCCTTTTGTATTGTTTTTGCCAAACCCAAGTAAACTTGTCAAAATGAATAAGTAGAATTTTGACATCGGAGAATGCAGAGCGTCATGCCACCTGCGCACGGACTGTAATACTGTCTCAATGGAGTAGACTGGAGAAAACAGTCTATGTCTTACAGCGAAGATCCATTCCGTGTAATCTCTGTCTAATACTGCTTTACTTTCGACAGTTATAGTCTCTCTGAATATCGTTTCATACAATTGAACAATTGCAGTTATGTCCTCTTCCTTGTTTATCTTTTCAAGCATCGCTAAATTTGATTCCCCACAACTATACTTCAGTTTCTTTGCTGCTATCTGAAGTCTGTACGCATGGATGTCGTCTCCTGTCTCCTTCTTGCGATGTCTTCCTAAAGTTATCCAGAGCATGTTTCCTGAAAGATGGTTATACCAAAATATGACTTTTTGACGGATTTGTCGATATCATCGTCCTCTAACGTGTAAAAGCACTCCATAAGTAAGTTGTCTACACAATAAATGCTTTTTCTTTGACAATATTTCCTCCCTGCACAATGTTTCTTTTTCACTTGAGGAAAGAGTATGCCTTTATTCCCGAAGAATCATTCTCCTCACTGAAAATTTCTTTCAATAAAATCACAGATTTGCAGACGGACCGTTTATCTCGCCAACAAATCCGTAACATGCTTCATGACCATCGGGTGTGTAAAGTCACATTTCTTGAAATATTCACAAGACAATTTTGCTATACGAGTAAGTTCTTGTAGTCTCTCGTCAAATCCTCTTCGGTCGTTTTCGTATGTCTGGTTCATCTGTTGGGGACTGCCCAGTGTATCTAGCAATCCTCTTTTGCAGTATTGGTACATACATATGATACACGTGCATCAATGATTGCAATAGTTTCTCGTCCAATTCAATCTTTTGTTTATTTCCTATTTGTTTCTCACATATTTCTGTAGCTTTTGCAAACATTTCTCTCAGCTTCATCGTCTTCATTTGGTCGACAATATGCATAGAAGCGACCAAGGTGTGCATAAAAATTTTCGATCATTGGGGAAGGCTTCCGTTAATTTCCTGAGCAGACGTTCCGTGAAGAGTGGTCCCCTTGAACTAATATCAGACATAAGTCTGGAAAGAACAGGCTTTTTCCGAATTTGTTCCGCATTATCACCCATATCTCTGTTGTCACGAAAAATAAAAATTCTCGTAAGAATATAAACTATATTCCCCGATTTTACTCTTTTCTTGCTTGAATAGTTGATAAACTCTTCGCAGAAATTTGCCAGCTTCTGTCTCGCTGACAAACAGAGCTGTGAGCTTCTTTCCTCAGAACCATTACCAAGAACCTGTTCCAGAATTTCCTTGGCTACAAGGTAATGACATACACGTATGGTGTTTGATTTACATTCGTTTTTATCAAACACTATAAACTGGGAGACAGGTTGTGGCAGATCCTCAATGCTGATGATGTAGTTGGAGGGTTGGTGAAGCATGTCACAGAAGAACTGCAGAGGTAAAGCGGTCTGACCATAATAGTAAGCTAAGGCCAGGTAGGATAGCAGCTTCCTTCCTAAAGAATATGCATCTTCCTCGCTCTTCTTTGCTGGCGATAAATAGCCTTTCACGTATTTACCAATACCTTTAAATTCATGTAGGTATGCTGCAAGTCCAAATTCGTACACAAGGTGTTGTCTTCCATCTCCAACGTCTTCACATAATGTGTTTAGTTGTTCTTGTTTCTTTGAGTCATCTTTGCATTGATTTTTGAATTTCAGTGCCAATCGTTTTGCTTCTTGCTTAGAAACAGTTCCTTGCAGGAATAGCTTATTGCTTTTCTGTTGCTTGTATGGATACCGTTTCACGTACAAAATGATAATGTAACATCTGTAGTTGGTCTTCAGTGTTCTAATCAGATGTTTTACTTTAACTTCATCATCACCATCAAGTAACAACAAGACTGGTCTGTGTGTTTTTGCATATATCATTTCAATGCGCTCAATGAGAGCCCCTATGGGTAAGGCAGATCTCAATTTTACATGAGCACATGGAATCTCAGCATGGAAATCCCAGAGTATTCGTTGGGCCAAGGTCGTTCCTCCAGAGCCCGGGGCATGGTAAAGTGTCACCACTCCTGATCTGTTTTCTTCAATGAACACCTTTATCTCCCTCTTAACGGCATTCATGAGGTCACGCTCTGCGTCATAGTGACCAGCTCCAACTTCGTACCATGCAAACCAATGTAAGGNCATCATGAGATCACGCTCTGCGTCAAAGTGACCAGCCCCAACTTCGTACCATGCAAACCAATGTAAGGAACCTCCTCGAAAAAAAGAATCACCCTCCTCCTCCAGAGCATTTACATCTAGTTTGTATTTTGTGTATGGATTTGAAAGATACAAAATCTCAAGTTCTTCTCNGTTTACATCTAGTTTGCATTTTGTGTACGGGTTTGAAAGATACAAAATCTCAAGTTCTTCTCTAAGCCATGCAGCGTCGCTGTCTTCAATTGATGGTTCATGTAGATCATCAGCAGTTGGTAACGTGTACTTTATATTTGCTGAAATTTGATGGTTTTTGGTAATGTCAATGATACAACCACAAAGAAGTTTGAAATCACAATCAATGATTGTAAGATTCTCTCCCAATTCGTTTTTCAATACAGTAAGAATTGAGTTTCCAATGTCAGTTGCGGGTTTACCAGGAATGCACAATATGATCTTTGGTTTTGGATCAAGACCTTCATCCAATCGCGTTAGAAATTTATGCATGTACTGAGTTAAAGTTTCTTCTGCTGGCCAAAACATGATCACAGTTACCACTGTGTAATCTTCGATATACCTTTGAATTTGTTCTATATGTGAATCCATGTTTCCTTTAACTTTCTGCAGCCATTCTCTTAAGTCATTGGTAATGAAGACACTTTCGGGATTGTCTCTTCTCCCGCGTAAAAATGTCCATGATGTTCCATTTTCAGATATTCCCGCTGGGGGTTGCATCCAGTTGGTGAGATGAAGGGATCTCCTTTTCTTGATAAAATTTTCATTGGCACAAAGAAGACCTGTATCTCTACTTGTCACATCAAAATCAAACACATAAATCCAAGGTGCCGTGGATATTGCCTCCATGTTTTGCAGCCCTTTAGGCATATTCCCAGCTAGTAGTATGTATTGTCCCTTTACAAAACCTCTGACAGCAGATCGGAAGTTCTCCAAAGCATTACCCCTTTTCCCAATGTTTAATTCTTTGCTTTCAGTTGGAGTACCATTGCCTGGCGGACTTTCATCCTTTCTTTGTTTGCTGCATTTTGGTTTGGTTGAAGAACTTGGATCCTGGGCCCCAGCAAACCATTGATATATCATGGCAAGTAACGGATCTGATAGCGAAAGAGCACGAGAAGATGTTGATTGCCTAATCCATAACTGATTGCCTTCCCAACAAGTCGTTGAGCTTTCAGGATGCATCATACCGACTTTCGTTATAACTGGCTGACCAGCCCCGTGACTTGAAGGAATTTCAAAAATTCCATAAAGACTCTTCATATTTTCGACTTCGAAGTATTGGTATTGAGGTAAAGATGTAAAATTATCTAAACTGATACACTTAGTTAGTAATGACATATCTACGTGCTTATCAAGTCTTATTACTAAATATGAAGTCGTACGAGCACTTGTATTCCACAGACTGACAATATCAAGTGCTAAATTACAAGAATGGTCTCTATATTCCACAACAGATTGCTTGATGATCAAATCATGAGATGTTTTTTTTGGAAGAAGTCTTCTGAGTATGTCTTTCTTTTCTTCTTCTGACATTGCTCTATGATAATGTTTTTGCTGTCCTGCATGTTGTTGATGTTGAGAAAGATTATCGTCAGAAGAACTTGCTCGATTTCGATGTTTTCGTATCTGCTTCCATTCTGTGTAGACAGGATCATTCTCTTTCAATGTTTTGGTGCAATCATCACTATCAGAGTTTTCATTTGATATTTGACCTATTCTTTCTCTACAGGATTTTAAGTATGCATCATCACGTGGTGAGTCTTCTTCAGATGAATCCTCCGAGCAATATTCAGATTCTGCAGTCACATACTCGGCTTCAGAGATATCTCCAGTCATCACAGGTGCACCTTCTCTTCGTGTTTTCTTTTTCTTCTTTGACGCCTTCCTTACTATTGATCTTATCATCATTCTTTGTTTGTTGTCCGTCCTTGTTTCAAAGTGATGTCTATTTATAACAACAAACTGGGAGATGGAAGAACCTGTCACGTCTTCAAATCCCTTCTTGTATATTTTCTTGAACCGCTGTCTGAAATCTTGAACTGACATATATGGTGGCTTTCGGATATTTTGTGGATTGATTATGCTGTTAACCATGCCTATTAGCAACTCATTTTGTGACGGAATGTCTGAAAATAAAAAAGATCAAAGCATGTTCAGGAGTAAATTAGATGACGTTATTTCTACGATATTCACAAACTTCTATAAAACAAAAGGAAACAATAAACCAGATTATTCCCAGCAATGATAATTCTGTCATATCTTGCTTATGTGATTCATCTTATCTGAAACGTAATTTCCATTAAATCAAACTAAATATATAATAAGCAGAAATGCATTTTCTGTAAGTTGATGAAACCGACATCCACTCGAAGGAGAGAGGACTACCACAAGTTTTATCCTGTGTTTCAGTGGGTAGATGGTTGAGTGGTGGGAATCTTGATCTATCTTTGCGACTGAAATTTGAATATCAAAAAGTATAGAAACGAAACAAGATTGGAACACGCTATCCCGCCGTATCCACATGCAAGTGAAGGGCTGTCAAAGGAGATCATGTGAAATATGAAAATATCCTTACATCAAAGTTAGGCAATTAAATTTAAAATAGTCAAAAAATCAAGGTCAAGGTCAAAATTTGGTATCCAACCCACCCCCCCAGATAAAAGGCTATCAAAGGAATACACATGTGAACGTGATGAATGCTATCTGCCATTCAAATTATGCTATGTAAAGGTTTTAAAAAGTAGGTCTAGTTCAAATAAGGTTAGGCGGTCAAAAGTTTGTAAACCAGAAAAGTCTTGCATAAGGAACATCACATTGAAATTAAAGCTCTAGACTTACTATTAAAATTAGCTAATGAATTAATGTTGAAAAGTTAATACTTCAAGTCAAGGTCAGGAGGTTCGAGAAAATTTTGGTACACATGGGAAGGCGTGTACTAAGAACAACTTGTGAAATAAGCAAGACTAGTATGATCAAAGTTATAGCTAGAGGTAAATTTGAATAAGTAGGTCAAACTTCAAGGTCAGGTCAGAGGTAAAAAGTTATACCCACGATAAGTTTTGTCAGAAGAACATACATGTGAATATCAAAGCCCTAGACTTACATTCAAAAGTTTAGCCGATTTAAGTTCAAGACAGAATGAAGAAGGACAGAAGACAGTGAAGACAGGACAATAAACAAATAAGGCCCCCCCACTTCGATCACGGGGCAATAAATAGTCAAGTCCTAGATTTGTAAAGTTATAGAGACAATGTAATACAAATATATTTCAAGAAAACAGAATCCTCAACATGGGAAAAAAATTTGATAAATCTCTAGAACTTGACATCCAGATTGAAAATTTCAGTTTTAACCAAACAAAAAACGTCGTTTCTCAAACCTCTATAGTTAAGATGATGTTATAATTAACATCATAATTTTCACAATTAGTCATTTGGAATATTCCGAAGAACGATGAAAAGGAACACAGAATCGAAATATCTTGCTCAATTTGGAGTATGACTTTAACATTGACCTAAGCAGACTGACAACATATAATAGCGGATGACTTTAATGTGAATCGTTCAACTTTCCTTTTCATGAGTAGAAACCACTGCAACCTGCTTGTTGAATCTCAGTGATCGATAGCAAGCATGCTATGTGTATCGCGGACGTTTTTATAATCCCGAGTGCCAACGAACTAACAAAAGTTGAACGCAGTTAAACGAATTCGTAAAAGTATCATTCGCAAAAGTTCACGTCGCATAAGACTTGTTTGCGTTAGCAAAATTATACGAGTCAATCAGCCTTGTGTTCATACTTGTTAGACTGTATTTCGCTAGAATTGACTAGGGTAATCGTTTACTTATTCGAACAAGGGCTCACGGGGTTGACGTCAGCCAGAGGAATGGCGATACTTCGGAGCATAAGCACCCTGAGCTAGCTTCGCTTTGACGGGGTCGTGTGCCCTACACTGATTTTGCATATGTTTGTGGATATGAAGTGACACAATGTTAAATTGCCTTGTTTTTAACCATCGAGAGTAAGTTCAAGGTAAGCTTTCTACTTAAAGGTTGCGATGAAAACAAATGTGTAAACGAAGCATTAGTCCAAAAAACATATACCGGTAATGTATCAAAGTCGAGTGAGCAACACGGCCAAATAATGTTTGTCGTCGCTGTTGCCATCAATACATTAATAATTTGTTCTTTTCTTCAAAAGACTACCGATCTAATACAAAATACCTGGTAAGGGATAATTTTGCGCATGAAGCCACGTTCGCTTTCGGGAACAGACCTTGTAAGGTTTCCGGGTTAAACTCTTGTTTTCGATTCACACCTGTGCTTAGTAAGCAATATACGAGTAAACGAGTTACAAGTAAACCATAAATCCAGTGAGCGATTCACAAAACCTCACCTGTTTTCACACTATAAAATAAAACTTGTTACCTAACTCCAGAATTGGGTTGGTTTTTTTTTTCATTGTATACAATGCTGCAGAAAAACGTCGAAAATTCTTAGTGTGACTCGTAAGTGTTACACGGTAGTTTTCCGGACAAGAGAGACGGGGGGTATGGTTAGTCAGGGTGGGAGTATAGGATTACCATGGCCAGATAATTGCCCCTGAGACAAGTGGGGACTGTGAAATAATCGGGGATAAACTGCGGTATCGCAAGCTGTTCATGGTGCTGGGCATTGTAAGTGTTGTGACAGGATGAGTAGGGGGAAGGTTGGGGTTGCTAGTGAGGAGAGCTGCATAAAGTGGCAGCCCGTCAGACCTCTCATCAGCTCTCAGAGCAGGTATGAGGCGGTTGAGAATCAGTACATGCTGTAGATATGGAAAGAAGAGGGCTAACGACAGGTCACACTAGGCGAGGAGTGGGTGGATGACCTCCTCGAGAGTGATGAGGCATTAGTAAATACGTTAGGCTTGAGCGGGCAATACGTGGTGTGGAGGCGACGCGAGGAACCGAGAGGTGGCCCACGGAATTTAGAAGTGATAAATACGGAAAGTCTGATGACAAAAACAGGTGTCCTTTAAGTCAGTGGTTTTCAATTAACAAGGATTGTTATGTTCGGTGTTGGGTAGTAAGCAGCCTGTGGGTGAAATGAAGGCGTAGTATCGCAGGGTAGTTGGCGGAGGATACGAGCAGTACAAAAGATCGGAATTAGGAGAGGAGATGCCTTAAGTTGATATGATGCGTGTTGCAGGGGTGGGTCAGGTGTGGTTGGCGTTGAATACGATTCTCGAGTATCTAAATGAGAAAACGGGCGATTAGACACGTCGTCTGGGATAACTAGCTTGTGGTCAAGTCTTCTAGACAGCTCACTATCTCAGGATGGTCTATGCCCCCCCCAAATAGAATCGTGAGTAATCGAATTTGCGAGGCATGCCGAGAAGCGCATATTAAGATGGGGTAGGATCGCATGGGTGGGCCCGTATATGGCTCGCCAGGCGGGTTGCTTAGCTTGGAAGAAAGTGAGGAGGAATCTCGCTAGAGACGACGAGTAGCCGTGTGTAGAGCGAGCGCAATAGAGAAGGATATGAAGGGTACTGAATTGGGTGTATGTGTACCAGTTAGAGGACTGAGCACCAAACAGTAGTGAAGGCGTAACGGCGATAGCGCATCGAATTACATGATAGATGTTTTCAATGCACTGCACGGGTCGCTGCTGTGTACGCGATAAAGGGGACTGGATGTACGAACTACCGAAGACGAAGGTATTGTGACGAGGGTGTCGTGGTACATGGCGGAGGATCCAAAACGTCAAGTTCGACTTGATAAAGATTAATGGCCACCTAAGGCTGAGTGATACTCGTTCATGTGAGGTATCCTGACCTGACGGTGTAGTGTAGGATAGGCGCGTGGTTCATCGGTGCCACTGACCGTTGATCGAGTAGGGACGATGTGGCCCTGGTAGGGTCAGCGAGTGTCGGCAGAGGGAACAACACACCGGATGAAAACATGGAGTTCACAGGACAGCGGCGTGGTCCTATTCTATAATTTGTTTCCAAAAAGACGGGGAAATGGAAATATGAACCTGAGCTACAACAGAGCTGTTGCGGGTTGGAGATTCAGTCATTTGTGCTATCCTTATGACCTGGCAGGTCAGCGCAGACTAAAAGAGGATAGGTCTATGTGTGGCTTTAACAGTGGAAATTAGTAGAACGGCGTGTAGCTGGCGCGTTGTAGAGTGGGGCGGGAGTAACGCGACCGAGCGATCGTTCTATGGGGTGTTGGCCCGTGTGAGGGCTAAGGAGGTCCGGTAGCAAAGGAAGTTGAATGCTCACATGGTGTGAGGAAAGGCAGAATGCTTGTTCAGGATTATGACTCATGATACGTAGAGCCGCCCCCAATTAACTGGCAGGATGGTCCACGCAGACGAGTATACGTTGAGGGTGGCCGGAAATAGTGTAGGCGCGCTCCCAGAAGGGAGGGCAGCAATGTGATGCTTCAGATGAGCGGTTCAAGAGGCAGAGGCGGAGAAACAGCGCCTGCGGTGCGCGGTGGGAGACGAAAATATCACATTACATGGCGATACTGAAGAGGAGTCTATCTAGATGAGGCGCGCGGTGTCGTAGAGGGTTATGAGCTTGAGCTCTGAGCGAGGACAAGGGACGTCCAGAGATGGGAGTTCGGCAAAATGATAATATGTTGTAAGTGGGGGCTTGTAGTGTGGATGAGGATCGGCGAGTATTGCCTTGATTGTCTGGTCCGTCTACTGTACCGGCCTAAGCGCGCCTCGCTGGATGACAGCGGGGCGTGTTACGTTTTTAATAGAGGAAGGCACTGGGGTCGAAAACAGGAAGGACATAAAGAATTTATTGATTTATGAAAAGGGTACGGTAAAGTACGTTGAGGGGAGTGGACCTGCAAAAAAAAGAAAAAAAAAAAAAAAAAAAAAAAAAAAAAAAAAAAAAAAGAAGGGAATTAACCATTGAGGAAGAGGTGGTAAATTATCAGGCGATTCAACCAGTAACATGTATATAGAAAGGTTTAAAATCAAGAATTGGTTCTAAGATCATTTCCATGCATTCAATTTACGAAGAGGATCGACGTGTGAGCAAAAAAATATATGTGTATAAGTCGTAAAGAAGTAGGTCTTCTCATCTAAAAAATAAATTGGGTCTAATCCATCCATGATTCTAGGGTATCTAAAAAAGGGTAATAAGATTGCCTTCTACCTGATGGGTCTTTTAGAGTTAGAAATAACACTATGTAACATTTAACGTGCCTAGAACCAGGTTATGATTTACGCTAATACTGAGGATAATCGTATGCACCTGAGGACATGAGAGGTTCACACTCAAGTATAGTGTGAGCTGATAAACGAGTGGAGAGAGCTGCCGTGCCAAACAAGTTACAAGTCGTATATAGACGGGTTCACATTGTAGAGGGACACTCAATAGTTCGGAACGTTGCCTTCACACGCACGTTTAGTCACACGGTCAGGCGGTACACTACACACATGCTGGGCGGGCAATGAAAAGGATATGGAAATCTGAAAAGCACTAATAAGGTTTGTAGCTGTCAGGAATACGAATCATGAGTTCGGCAGTTGAGAGCACCTACGGCTAGGATAGGGCGCGTACAGGAGCGATAAGGTATGATGAAAAGTCATGGGTAGGGGGCAAACTGGGCTAAGAAACCAGGATCAGCTGCTGCCCGAACATAATCTGTGTAATTCAAGAGGATATGTAGGAAAGGGGCATGATATTAAAGTATGAGAGCTAAAGGCTACACACGGAGTTCACTCACTGGCTACACAGACAATAGGCTGGTAAACAACCGAAATGTAGGAGGAGGGTGTCTTAGGTAGGCGAAGGGGCAGCCAGACGGTCAGTTTCCGGGGGGGAGCTTAAGCAGTCCTGCGCCCGTTTGGCAGAACGAGTCTTAATAGAGTGCGGGTATACCTTAGGGACGAATTTAACGGGGATAACCTAGTTCTGAAATTAAACCTAGTGTTAGATTAGGGATAGTGGTGAGAGTAGCAGACATATAAACACTCGACGGTGTCGCACGACTTAAAGATAAAACTGCTTGACGCGGTGAGAAATCCAAGGATTTATGGGTTGGGGGCGTAGATGGAATATTTTTTGCATTTGTATACAATTTTGACCAACAGAGCGGTCGAAGAAGTTTCCAGGAAGGAGGAATTTGAGCTGAACAAAATGAATATTATTATGAACAAATAGAACTAATGAGTGACGTGACACACAAAAACTGTGGAGTGGGAAACAGAGAGAAAACGAATGTAAAGAATGTAAGAAGGGGCGCAGATAGACCGAGGACAGGTCTGACTGTGCTTGGGGAGATGGTGAGGGTGAAGTTGCCTAAGGAATCTACTCAATGATAAGCATACAAGCAATGAGCGATAAAGCAAACTTTCGGAGAGTGACACAAGACATGACAGGAGTGTGAGCAACACTGACATCGCATGCATAGAGAGTGTTGCGTCGCAAATGAAAGACGACCAGAGGATGACATATGAGTACACGAGGGAAAGTGGTATGGCGGGAAGATACAGACGGGGAAAGGCGCCATCTGAACGCTTGTAAGTCACTATGAGAGATCAATTCAGATTACAGCTGAATATTGTGTCTGGAAGTGAGGTCCTGGTATATTTACAACATAGTTACTGGGGTAGAAGTGTTCTCTCATTGTTTGTGTAGTTCCATAACAAGTCGTTTGGGGGTTAGCCTTTTCAAGAGCTTTCTAAGAATGATAGATAAAAGTAGGGTAGAGTGAGACAAGCTAATATGTAAACGAGGGGCGAGGGTTGCGGAACACACGGGGGGTGGCTCTGGGGACCAAATGATGTGTGAAAGCCCAAAGCGGGCAAAAGTACGTGCAGATGGGTAAGACAAATTGCACATATATAAAGCTCCCAAGCTAGTTGACGGGTGTAGTGTAGTACACGAAGGCTTCGTGAGGTATGAACAGAGCATCACACGTCGTGAGTAACACGGATTCTGTCCTGCGTCTGAGACATACGAGGCGTTCAGGCCGTATCGAAGCCAGGGGTAATGTTGAATCAAGACAGCTTGACTATAGAGGAGCTAAGGAAAAACACACAGGGCGTAAATTGATATTGTGCGCATGGTCACTCGGTACGTTGAGAGTAGATTAGAGTCAGCTTAGGGGGCATGGGGAGCCGGAACTTGCTCCTGTAAGCGGACAACAAGGGGGCGTGTGAGGACTAAAGGCGATTTCGGTTAAATAATGAAGGATAGGGGAGATAGCGGCTCGTTCTAAGACGGGAGAATAGTGATGTTTAACATAATTGGACTGAATCACTAGAGATTAGGGGAGACGAAGGCGAGAGCGAGGTACAAATGTATCAGTGCGCCGCGGGGATGTGGTTTTAGGCTATTTGAGGGTTACAAGTGTAAGGCATGCCTATAAGAGCATATGGATGGCGGGCAATGGGTTTAGAGGAGCTTTACAGGAGGATCACGGAAGCGAACTTGATATGTGGGAAGGTCAAGGGGCTGATATATATACACATTATTGTCAGTATCGACGCTAATGAGAGCACTGACACTGTGATGGTAGCTTAGGAAGAGAGAAAGAACTCACACCTAGATTTTAAGAAACATGCGGGGCGCACACGTTCGGGAAAGCTGAGGTTCGCCGATTAAATAGCGAGTAATTATGTGAGTCACAAATTCTTTAGAGATAGTGTCACCGTTGTTGAAGAACGGGCTCCACTAGTGATGAGTAGCTTATAACCGTGTTTCACTACGACTTCTACGAAGAGCATGGTGCGTCCAGTAAGTAAGTGAGCTTAGCGCCCAAGGAGGTCGGGCGCTGCTAGATGGAGGTCAAGCACGTTCAGGTTCAGTCAAGAAGCGATAAATATAGTGCTCGTAGGTAGATGTTACTGCTTGAGAAAAGGCGAGGGTCGAGATGCTGTGTGGAGAAAGAACCGTGTGTAGAGAACAACGTATACTAACTGTGATAGGACTTAGGTTCCAGATTCAGCGTGTAGGTCGGGAGGAAGGGGTCATTCTGTCAAGAGGGACTTGACGGTAGAGCGATGCGGTGGACTTGTGTAATGATATGCAGTTGGCGATACTTCGGGGCGCACACACAATGCAGTCACACGCCTCCACACACACGCAAAAAGAGTTCACAAGGCACACACACAGACTTTTGATCCTAGGGACCGTAAAAAGGCGACGCGACTAGATTTTACACCATTTCACTTTAAATTCCTTAGGCTAGTGTTTTCCCATCAACAGTACAATTTTAATCAGGTAGGCTTGGGTCATAAAATAAATTCATTTTTTGTCGCAACTAAATCAAGGTAGATTGGGGAAATTTTGCACAACCGTTTTTCTCAGAAATGTAACCAAGATGAAAAAAAAAAAAAAAACCAAATCTGATTCAGGTAAAACAGAGTTTTATTGAGTGTGAATCAGCAGGTAGTGTATGTGAACTCAGCTCAAAGGAATCTCAAAGTCGCTGAATTCTAAATCACACACAAAGTAAACGCAGTCACACTGTTAAGATATGCAGGTGGATGAATAAAAGATCATATAAGCGATGTGTCATGTCGACGAAGCAGTGCTCCTTCATGGCGGGACAAAACACTTAGCCGAGTTGAGCCATACTGTTAGGGATTAGAGCTAGAGAGGGTTATTGAGTAAAGTAGTCGTTTTTAAAAGAAAAATTACTGAATTGTATTAGAGGGAGACAGACGACAGACAAAGTATGATAGGCCCGTTGCCACACGCGACTGTATACATGTCCGTATAAAGTGTTTTTGTGGAATGACTACGTAATGTATGGACATGTTTATTACGCCATGTATAATAGAAATAGCTACCAGTGAAAAAAAAAACTAGGAAAGCCTGAAGAAAGGAGTTTTTTAAAAAAAAAAAGGCGAAGTTAAATTGAGCCAAACGAAAGCATGAATCCAAAAAACAGGATGCAAAATCGAAGAGTGAGGGCACACGACTTCTCAAAAGCGAAGGTAAGGAATCAGGTGCATGGGAGTAAGCGAAGTCTCACCGGTCACACAGCGAGCCCTTAGTCAAAGGAAATAGTAACGGATTCGTAGTCCAAATCTAGGGAAAGGTACGGAGAGAGGTATGGAGAGGTCGAATGATCAATGACTGCGTGGAGATTTAATCGCAACAGAGTCATAAGTGGACCGTAAATTGCGAAAGTATATTAACGAGGATTCCGGTTATAAAAACTGCAGCATCAACTTGTTGTGTTAGTAGATGGGCACGCCGGCTATAAAGTCGAACAGTAGATGCTCTTGCGTATGAATCGATAGCTGGAGATATAACACACCAATAAGCAGGTTATGTGGATATTTACTAGAAAAGGAAATTGACTGATTGCAAAGTAGAGTCGATGTTAGGCATATATGTTGTAGTTCGGGCATTAGAGTACAATGTTAAGGTAAATATCGCTCAGATATACACGCAGATATGTCAGATCTGTGTGTCCTTTATAATCGAGTCTTCGGAAGAGGTCAAATGGACAGTAATTGTGAAAAATTATGGAGTTGAAGTGAATAACACATACTATATACTAATTAGGTTGAAGAAACGACAAGTTTTGTTTTTGTTAAAAGCTCGAATTACTAATCTGATCAAGTGCTAAGTAGAATTGGTAAATAATATATCAAGTGCAGGGATTCGTTTTCTTGGAAAATTATAATAGGTAGATTGAAATCTATCACTTTTACAAAATCTAAGTGATGTGAACAGATTGGATGCTCCCGGTGATCAAGATGGGGGCATATGTTTTTGTACCTGTCGTCACTGTTCATTACGTCCGTCTTGTCATCTCTGGAAACTTTAACTCGGCTATCAGGTGATGTAAGCTATAGGGCTTGAAATGCACGATGAGTTCTATAAAGATTTCGTGGGTATCAGAAAGATTTTTTTACCTCTGACCTTGACCTGAAGTGACTAACTGATCAAGAACTTAATTTAGCTATAACTTTGAATGATAAGTACAGGGCTTTGATATGTCACAATATTTCTTATACATGAGACTTGCAGGTACAAAATTTGTGAACACTTCTGACCTTGACTGGAAGTTTGACATACTTTTCAGAAACAACTAATCTTAAGCTATAAGTTGATAGTAGTATGAGAGCTTTAATAGCAATGTTGTTTCCTATGACAAGGCCCTTTTCGTGGTACAGAAACGTTTTGACCTATCTTATTTTGAACTAGACTACTTTAAAAACGTTTAACATAGCCATACTTGAATGGCAAGAGTTAAGGCATCTAATTTCCATGTGTATCCTGAGTGAGTCCCTTATTGTACAAACATTTGACTTGACTTGAATTTGACTACATGCGTTAAAAACTTAACATGGCCATAAACTTTTGAAAAGGTAAGGGATACAATTCATTTCATATTCACATGCATAATTATGACAGCCTGTCCACGGCATGTGGAATACGGGGGGATTCGTGTTTCCAAACACATCTTGTTTCGTTTCTAGTACTTTAGAATATCAATTCAGATCGCAGAAAGAAGACCCACAGAACACCATCAAACAATACTCACAGAGACAACACAGGATCTAGAACTGTGGTGTAGTCCTACTCGCCTCGATATGGGAGGTCGGGTTGTCATTCAACTTACATACATGCATTCTAATCAAGTACGACATTAGTTTGATTTGAATGGAAATAAATTGTCGAGATAAAGAGAAATCACATAAGAAGACGAGAATAGGTCCTGTGGAATAACTATGTTTTAATTGTTTCTTTTTTTATTAGAAAGTGTAGGTGAGAATACGTATAAAATAACATCATCTAATTTCTAACTCCTGAAGCCAATGCTTTGATCTTATTTATATATTTTTTCAGACAATTCGTCAAACAAAAATTTGTCTAATAGCATGGTTAACAGATGATCATCCACAAAATTCGGCGAAAGCCACAGTACTATGTTCAGTGGGTCAAGTATACAGTGACAGCGTCAAGGAAATATAAGCAAGAGGGAATTTGAAGACGGTGACAGGGTTCTGCGCATCTCCCAGTTGTTGTTGTAATACTAGACATCATGATTGAAAAGAGGAGAGCGACAACAAACAAGAGATGATAAGAGCAATAGTAAGGAGAAGGGCTCAAAGAAGAAAAAAGAAAAACACGAAGACAAGGTGCAGCCTGTGATGTATCTGGAAGATAGTTCTGAGCTCCAGTGATGTACTGTGCAGAATAGAGTAAGAGCTATGCTTCCGGCTACACACATAAGGTGAAGTAAGACTCAGCCACGGTGATGATGCACGTTACTTAATGCCTGGGAGAGAGAGAAAGGTAATATCCGATGCAAAGCATCTGATTAGAGTGGTACGCATCCAAAACAGTAGAAGAGGAGGAATAGAGGCCCGTGTTAGCACGAATGAAGAGGATAGAAAAACGATCGAAATCGGAGCAAGTTCATATGCGACGATAACTTTCTCAACAATCACAGACATCAGGACAAAAAGGAAGCATTATCATTAGTGAGGCGAAGTATGTAGCCAAAAAGAGAGACAGTAAGCCAGAAGACTTTCAAAAAAACTCTCATGATTTGATCAGCAAAGCACAGTGTGTTAGGAAAGTAGAGACCATTCTTGAATTAGGCACTTGGAATTGTTATTCTGTGGAATAAATGCTCGTGACGACTTCATGTATTATGAAGTAAGACTTGAAAGCAGGTAGATATGGTCGATGACAAGCTGAGTGTATCATTTGAGATAATTTGAACATCTTACCTGTCAAACCATACACTTCGCAGTCGAAATGTAGGAAGAGGTCTTATGAATTTGATTCCTTCAAGGCAACGGGCTGGTATCCAGTATAAAGAAAGCATATATGGCAGTCGTAAATGAGAGGCTGAGAGACATGTTGGTAATCAGGCATCATATGGGATTAGGCATCAACATCTTCTCGGCTACTTTCGCTATCAGATCCGTTACTTGCACCAATAATGTGCAATGGTTGGGGCCAGGATTCAAGTCTTCAACAAACTAAACTGCCAAAACAAAGGAGGATGAAAGTCCGCCAGGGATATGGGTACTGATCCAACTGATAAGAATTAAACTAAACTTTGGAAAAAGGTAATGTTTGGATAATTCGATCTGCGCAGAGTTGTAAAGGGACGAGACCTACTACTAGCTGGGAAATATCCTAAGGGTATGCAAAAACATTGAGCAATATCCCGCACTTGATTAAGTTGTGTGATTTTGATGTGACAAGTAAGATACGTGCTCTTTGTGCCAATGAAAATTTTACTAACAGCAAGGAGATCCCTTCATCTCACCAACGGAAGTGCAACCCCCAGCGGAAAACTGAAGATGAACTCAGACATTTTACAGCGGAGAAGAGACAATCCCGAAAGTGATTCAAAACCAAATGACTTAAGAGACCTGGCTGCAGAAGTAAGAAACATAGGATTCCCAATAGTAGAAACATTCAAATTATCGAAGTAACACGGTGGAATGATGATCAGTGCGGTTGGCCCAGCTAGAAGAAACTTACTCAGTAGCAGGATGATAAATTTGCTAACTCGGCGAGGATGAGGTTTTGTCAAACCAAAGATCATATTAAGTGCAATGTCCTGGGAGATCCCGCACTGACGAATTCTAACTGAATTGAGTAAACGAATTGGAGAGATCTTACAATCATGATGGTATTTTCAACTTCTGTGTTGATCATGACATAACAAAAAACCATAATTTAGCAAATGAAGACACTACCAAGCTGCTGCATTGAATTCACATGGAACTCAATGAGAAGCACGGAGCAGAGTAAGAACTGA
>CAJDSM010004924.1:7570-18950 GCA_903981925.1 Ostrea lurida
TAGACATAGTCCAAGAACAACAGACAAATAAAGAATGACAAGAGAATGAACAAGAGAACACAAAAAAAAGAAAAAACAGAAAAAAAAAAAACTTACCCCCTAAAAAACCCCACAGGCTTTTTGGACGAGAGTAGATTATTTATAATATTTTATATGTTTGTGTTTCATGACTCTCCACGTTATAACAGTTTTCTGGTACATAAATTATGACATCTCCCTGGGCTTCATATGCAATATAAAATAATAAGTCTGCCAAAAGGGGGCACAATCAGTGGCCCCTATTAGGAATACCACGGATTGTGGAAGACCTGGTTCTCCATAGACTACTAAAATATTATCTATATTAAGAAACCCAAAGCATCCCGTTTAATCCACCCACCAAATGGGCTCAGTCTAAATTAATAATATGCGGCTCCGCTAATTACATTTGTTCAGTCAAAGTTCGTACGCAGACGGAAGTTTTTGAAGAAGTATTTAGTAATAATTTGCGGTACTAAACATTAGAGTGACAAATTCCGATGAATGCATATCTCATATTTACAGTATGTGGCTGGTATAGTGTTCTCGTCTAGAGCAAAGACGCGTATTTAAGAGAATGAAATTCGTACATTTTAGCATTTATCCCATACATGTATCGGGACAGATCTTGTGTGCACAAAGAGGTTGTGTTGATCAGTTATAAGAGACAAGGACACGATTATCGTAACTATTGATTATTCTGAAATACAAAGAGCTGAGAGTTATTAACTACCATATTATTTATCTATCAACGTTGGAGAGGAGCAGTACTGAAATTGTTGTGTAACACTGTCCGAAAAAATCGGATTGTCGATGACGATATCAAAAAACGTATTTAGTATTGAGCGCAATTCCGGTCATGAAACAATAGTCGCGCACCAATTGATTTGATATAATTTGCTTTTACGTAGGTAGCTGTATTTTTTCGATCTGAGGGTTTACGTACCTGCACGTAGAGTTTCTACATATAAGTATGACGTCTTTAAGACTCTATGTAACGGTTTTGAATTAAACGCAAACACAGCATTTCACAGTTCGAATTGACGACCACTCCATTTGATCCTGTTGAATAAAACGACTTACGTAGTGAAAATATTTAATCATGCTAAAGTCACCGTAAAAGTATACTGAGAGAGTCTTCCAACTAAGGATATACGGTTTATATCAGGTAGTTTTAGTCAAAAGTAACGAAACAGTAAGGCTCTTAGGGTTATTACGATGTTGTGCATATGAAACGGGTCTAAGATACGAGAAGAACATACATGGTGAAGTTTGAAAAGAAGTAAACTCCTTGTCGTTAATCTGTAAGCGGAGGCGAAAATAGCTATTAGTGGTCGAATATAAAGACAAAGCGACGTTACCACTAAAGGTATGGGTCAGTATGCTGAGGCTTCTATACATCTGAGCGCCCGTACCGGGTTTCTCGTATTTCACACTCAATCGGTAGTAATATTCCTGGATAACAAAGGTAACGTTTAAGAACAGCACACACGCGGTGTGATTCTATCAATCTAAGTGTGATAGAGATATTTTCGAACTCAGATCTGAAAGTTTAAACGATTGCTAGACTAATGCAATAAAAAGTCTATGTAAGCGTATATTAACTCCCCTAGGTATATTGTAGTCGAAAGTAGAATATAACGCCGTCTAGATTTGACAGACTTGATCTGATAAAACAGATCAATTGCGTAAAATTCACAATTAACTCGAACGAAGTTTTTTTACAAATCAATACGAATTTATTCAGTGATTTATAGCGAATGTTTCTTATGCGTTTTTTTTTTCCTTGTTTAATGATTACGTTTTGTTTCTCTGAAAACAGATATATTTTCCCCTTTATTTTGATATTAAATTTTGAAGTAAAGCTAGTTTACAATTTTTAGAGAATATTAAGCAAAGTGCTTGTCTTAGTTGTCGAATAATTAAATTTTAAGATAATTTGTGAAATGGTTGTTTTTGGTCTGTTGCATGAGTTAGGTACATCAATGTCAATATTATTAAGGGGATTGATTATAGTTACTGTTTTGTTTGCTAATGTGATAAACACTTATGACGTATATTTTGTATTGTTGAGTTTTTTTCACATATGCCTATTTACGTCAAGTCGCTAGGCTATTTTCAATGATTATCATAGTCTTAAAGCATTTTTATCTGCTTTACTTTTCAAAAAATGTCCTTGCATATATTTATAATTATGAATAACCTTCTCTTTCCCATTAAACAGGTATGGTTATTTCAATTAGCTTATGAATATACAAAATTTGTGATCTGGAGGTCTCTTTTTTTTTATAAAAATCTTGTATCAACTCTGGAAATTATATAACTGTTGCTCCTGTTCTGCATTTCTATTTGAATAATTTTTTCAATTTAAATAATTTAATTGTAATTGATTCATTTTGTTTTCCTTTTAAATATAATTTTTAGATTTTCCCAATACCTTTTTTTTGAACGCTTTTATTCTTTATATATCACTTGCCCATTTTCGATAGAAATTCCTGTTATTTTTATTGTATTTTTTGTTTTTGGTAAATCGATATTCAGTAATACTGCATGTTTTGCTATGTTTATTCTTTTTCCCCACTTGCTTCTACTTCCTTTTCCTACCCTTTTTTTTTTTTTTTCTTCCCTTTTTTTATTCTATTCAATTTTTTTTCACTTTTTAAACATTTTATTTTGAGTAGAGTTTTTATTATCTATATTTTATATTAATATATTTAATTTTTAATGATGTTGTATATCATTATCTTATAGTCTCTCAGTTGTTTTTATTTTGATTTTATTAATATTGTTTTATTATTTTTTTTGATAATTCCTTTTGTACTTACAAATGATCTTTGTTGTGGTTTTAGATTGTATTTAACATTTAAAAATTTTATATTTCTTGTACCTTATCTGAATACAAACTTAATTTTTATTTTCATATTTAATTTATTTTCTATGTCTTTTCTAATAGTCATACGTATTTATTTTATATAAATACGAGAAATAGGTGAGTGGCCTTGGTTGTTCCTTTTTTTTATTACTATCAATACATCTATTATTTTTAAAAAAAATTTCAATGACTGGGTTTTTATTGAAAAATTTTGTGAATTTTATGTACTTGAGAAAATGCTTTTGCAAAGAGATTTTTTGTTTCATTTTTTTGGTAGGTTTTTTTCTGATCTTAATTTATTTTTATAAAATAATATTGGCTAAATTTTCTAACTATTATAATATTATTTCCAAGATATTTTAATACTGGATTACTTTTGAACATCTTGTATTTATTAAAAATTCAATAAAAATTTATTTCGAAATTTAATTTTTTTTCAGCAGGCCTTTACATTAATCATATCACTATGTATAATTTTAATTTATTGTTTAATGTTAGAGGGAGGGTAATTTCTAGGTTACCTTGATTTATCTCCCTTATTTTGTTTCTAGTCTTACCTATTGACTGAAACTTCCATCATTATTGGTTGAAGTGAATACTCAATATAAGATATATTTTTGAAAAGAATAATGGGAGAAAAATTTAATGTATATGATTTATTTTTTTTATGCTTTGTTCTAATTAATATTCTCCCCTTAATAGATTGAAGTACATCGATTATTTCCTATATTATGTTATTAGTTGACCATATTTGTATTATTAACATAAAGTTAAGTAATATCTAGTTATTTCCTAATTGTCTCTCACATTTTTGTTTTCTCTTACTATACCTCTATTTTTTTTTTTTTTGGATTTATACGACAAAGCCTGCTATTGCGTATTGTGGGGACTTTTTAAAGGAGGCCTGAACTTACTAAGTGTCTGTGTCCTAGCGCTATAACTTTCATTGTTTCGTCTTGTTCATTGGATATATTTTCATATTTTTGGTACATATTGGTGTATCTACCCGAGTATTAATTGGGTGTATCTTCAATGAGTTGATGTTGTTCAAGCGTGTCTTTGTCTGCCTGTCCTATCCATTCTTTTTCTGTGCAGATTCGTGCAGACTCTTATCTAACTTCTTTGTTATTTGATTGTATGACATTACCATTGCATCCTTTTGTGGATTATATATGTTGCATTTTTATCTTTATTACCTTTGTAGCATTGTCCTAGACTCTTATGACTTTGCGGGTTTTCAACATGTCACTGTTTAAAAGGCTAGGCATTTGCCGTAATTCTATGGTCGTTATATATATTTTATCATTTTAGTTTACAACATATGACCTACATTGGAGTCAATATGCTGTCTGATGTGTTTCAATACCATTGTTAAGCCGTTTTTCACACATCTGATTTGACTACGGATTGTTCCGTTTACCTGATCAAGACTATGGGCTCACGGCGGGTGTGACCGGTCAACAGGGAGATGCTTACTCTCCTAGGCGACCTGATCCACCTCTGGTGTGTCCAGGGGTCCGTTGATTTGCCCAACTCCTTGCTTGTTTCTTTTTTTGTTTTGTTTTTTAAAAAACACTAGGAAGCTACTTATGTAGACGGCATATGTAAAGGCAAGATCTTAATTTTAGAAACGCGGATGACGTTGTTTCATGGCTTTGCAGCTCAATCTTGAAATAAAAAGTCTGTTAAAAATAATGTAGTTCAAATTAAAATCCTATCATATTATTAGAATTTGGATTATTAATCATTTTTGGATACTTTATTTTGATGTAAAGGTACGAACAGTGATCAACTCGGTTAAATTCCTAAATAGTTAATACATATATACAGATGTTGGGGGGTCATCTACTGGACCTCTCTGGACATCACAGTGGTGGGATCAGTGTGCCAGTGAGCGTAGTTATTAGCATTCTCCTTCTCTGTTGATCCTGTGTTCCACCGCCGTGAGTCTCTCCAATCTTTAGTCTTGATTTCAGTTGTAAACGGTAACAGTTCCTGTTTTATGTCATATCAATTGTTGTGAAACAACGGCCCTTAACTATGGCTATTTCGAAACTACATTCCGACAGCATAAAATATGTATGGACTGAAAATAAATATATTTCGTCGATCCCGTCTCGCGAATTAACTTGCGGAAATTTAAATTCTCTCTGCGAATAATAGTGTATATAACAGTACTAATACATTATGTATCTTAATATACATAAAATTTCCCGTTTTACTTTTATTTAGAGTCAATTTTAATAAGTTAAAATATTTATCTCAAATATGAAGCAATATTCTCAGTATTCTGTTGGTGTTCCTTTATATTCTGAGTTTTGTCGGGATATATCAAATGGACATATCTTTGTGATATAATATTTATGAATTTGTAAATAAATAGCAACATATCATCTTTTAATCTATGTTATTATAACGCTTTTATTTGTTTAAGGTTGAAGGACTACAGCAAAGATTTTTTGTTTTTTAATCCCGTAACAGGTTTTTTTTATCAAAATTCTTCTTCATTATGACATAAAATTAGTATGCCATATAAGGGGGCACATATTTAGTTGCCCATAGGAAATATTTCTTTAAACTTGGAATATTGGATAGACCTTGGTGTCTTCACCTAAAGTACTTATATTTTTATTACATTTAACTATATCTCCAACTAATCAGTTTTGTGTATTTCCTTATGTGATCACTTTATATTTGTTGCTTCCCTTATTTGTCAGACTTAAGTTTTATATTCAATTACGTATACACCAGAATTTGTTAAAATATACTGGTTACAGGATAAAACAAAATATAAAAAAATTGTCCCTTTTTGTTTTTTTTTCAACATGTATCATATTATATTTTTTTTGTATGATGTCTAATCAATTTAACATATATTAGAATTTTTCACCTAGTTTGTCCTATTATGAATTATTATTTCCCTGACAATTACTCGAAATAAAGAAACACCACAGAATCTTGACATATCTGCCTCTCGTAAAATTCTTTACGATTATCTTTTATTTAACTATCGACTGTAATGGCATGACTGATTCTAATCCCCATTTTATCCTTTTAATAAACGTTGATGACTTTTAACTTTTTCAATCGTCAAATTTCCCCATTTTTTTTGTATGTATATGTATCCTATCTATCACCCTGTTTTTAAGGTGTGTAATGTCTCTTCAGTTTTGAATGGATACACATAGACCATGTCCTCATGCGAATGGTGTATTTTTTTAAAGCGAGGCCGAACTAACATAAAAAGTTGATGTTTGCAGGGTTATAACGAATTCCCTTTAAAGTCATCCATTTTCGCATAATTCTATACCGGTCAGCTACATATGCAACCTTCTTGCCAATTACAAAGTTATCACTAAGTTCATATGTTGACTGATTTTGATTTATACCCTTTGTTTAGATCTGTCATTTTTCCTACCCTAGATTTGACTACGTGGTATATCCTCGTTTATTTATTTCGCTGGGCTCACGGTGGGTGTGACCGCCGTTCAGCAGAGGGAGCTGTTACTCCTCATGTGCACCTAACTCTGCCTTCGCTTTTTGGAGGTCCCGTGTTGCCCTACACCGTTCGTATATGCTATTTGAACATAATCTTATTTATCATTTAATACGATTTTTAATACTTCGCATCCATTTTGTATAGTCATTCTCATAGCCTTCTTTATCAAGATTTATATAAAAAATCGCATTCTGTTTATATGGAAATAGTGACATGGGCCCAGCTGAAATTTCGAATCTAAAATAAATTATACGATTTTTATTTTAATGAATTCATTTCTGTCTTAACATGTTTGGAATGTATATTATTTTTTATGGATATTGGTTGATTAATTTGGCTAGTTATTTTTTTTGTTTAGATTATATTTTTTTTTGTTATCCATAAGAGCAAGTGTAGTAATTTTAATTTTCCAAATATGTCCAGATGATGCGTTTTACGGTGGCCTATATTAGGATATGGCTCTAAGACTTTTCGATTCTAGATGTTTTGTGATGTTCGAATCCTGGCCGTGACGAGGGCCGTACGTAGTGTCTTTTGGGAAATGGCACTTTAACTATTCTAAACGAATTTCCTCACTCTTGCAATCCCAAGTTGTAAAAGGGGTACCTTTTTGGTCTATAGACAGTGATAGTATATTGTCCATAAGTTTTAAGTTGTTCTATTTCGCTCTGTTCAACGTGCTAGCTTTGCAATGCGAAAGTGTTCTGGATTGTTATGGTTGCTGGGGGACTAATGTTATGTATAAGTCTCCTCTCTGGGTATACATAATATGTAGGTTAGATAAAATTTGCTAACAAAATCAATTATTTATCAATTTTATTATGAATATTTCTTCAGAGACCACCAGCCTTTCAAGTTTTATGAAACGAGAGAGTTGTAAGATATCTCCAATCGGTGAGGACCGTCTGAATTGTGAGGAGTCAATGGGACGGAAGAATACGAACTACCGTGCCTAAACTGGATTCCAAAATTTCATAAAAATCCTTACAAAGATATATTGCTGGATCTAGTAAATGGTCCACCAAGCCCCTGTCTATATATTAACAGCTGTCAAGGAGCAACATTAGACGTATTGTGAAACTACATATGCCAGAAGTGGAGTAAATCAAATGTGGATTCTAAAAAAACTCTCAATAACTTCTAGTGAATTTGAAATCCCAGAACCTTTCACAAAACATATGACTTTTCAACACTTTACACGACCATCCCGCATGATAAATTAAAGATAAGGCTTGGTAACATTAAAGACAATTGCTTCTTCAACGAAATGGAAAAAAGGAAATATTCTTATCTAGTGATCAGGCATTCAAAAAATTATTTCGTTAAACTCCACTCTGATTCTACATACAAGTACTCTGACGTTGATATTAAAGCAATTGTAGAGTTCCTCATTGACAATATCTTCGTAGTTTTTGGCAATCAGGTCTTCCAGCAGTCTTGTTGGGATTCCAATGGTCACGAATTGTGCTCCTTTATTACCTGACCTATTTTATATTCTTATGAGGGAGAATTCATTAAACCATCCGCATGAAAAGAAGAAATCATTAGCGGTGGCCTTTAATACGACATTTCGATATATTGACGACGTTTTATCTATCAATAATAATAATTTCCATGCATATGTCCATTCAATATATCCCAACGAACTAGAAATAGAGGACAACGAATTAAAGGTGAAGGACACCACAGAGTCTTCCATGTCTGCTTCGTACTATGATTTCTTATTGAACGGCAAACTAACTACTCAACTTTATGAAAAACGGGACGATTTCAGACTCTCCATTGTCAACTTCCCATATCTATGTAGCAATTTTCCATCATCATCTGCATATGGTGTATATGTCTCTCAACTTATTCGATACGCAAGAGCTTGGTCTGTGTATGATAAGTTTTTGAATCAAGGCCGGCTACTTACAACCACGTTGTTGTTGCAGGGGTTTCAACATCACGTTTAAAGGCAGCATTTCGAAAATTCTATATGATTTATATTCTATCGTCGTTATAACAATTAGTTTACCAATATGACCTGCCATTGAGTCAAATTCTGTCTGATGTGTTTTATATCCATTGTTAAGCTGTTATTCACACACTGATTTGAGTACCGATTGTTCTGTTCACCTGATCAAGACTACGGGTTCGCGGCGGGTGTCACCGGTCAACAGGGGATGCTTTCCCGTCCTAAGAATCTGATCCCACCTCTGGTGTGTACAGGGGTCCGTGTTTGCCCAACTGTTGTTTTTGTATCCTATTTAGGACTTTCAAGATTGATCACTGTTCATTATCTTTGCTTTTACTTTCAACAACGGGCTCAAGGCGGGTGTGACCGGTCAGCAGAGGATTCTTACTCCTCCAAGGCACCTGATCCTGCCTTCGCTTTTGTCGGAGGTCCGTGTTGCCCTACACTCGATTTTGTATATATGTTATTGGGAATATGATTGCGTTTAACACATAGTTAATAGCCATAATCATTTTTAAGCCGTTCTTCACACACTGATTTGACTACGAATTGTTCCGTTTACCTGATCAAGACTATGGGCTCACGGCGGGTGTGACCGGTCAACAAGGGATACTTACTCCTCCTAGGCACATGATCCCTCCTCTGGTGTGTCCAGGGGTCCATGTTTGCCCAACTCTTGTTTTTGTATTATATCTAGGACTTACGAGATTGATCACTGTTCGTTATTTTTGCCTTTACATTGTTTACTTCGCCAATTTATATTAGAATATGCCTTAGGTTATCAGAACAGGATTTTGTTTTCATTTTTTTTTTCTCATAAGCTTAAGTTTTTTGAGCTAGTGGTACTTTCAAATAAAAGATTGATCACTGTTTGTTATCTTTGCCTTTACATATGATAAGGCCATAACGATTCTTATATAAAATTGTATCCAGTGCATTTATTTTTTTATGATCTTAAATAAACTTGTTTTAAAAACTGATCGATGCTTGTGTTATGTATTATTAAAGAAACACTACAGCTCATTATTTTCAAATTTTCACCAAGTGCTACTTACAATACAAATAGGCGAAGGTAACATCGTGTTAAACGTAATCATAATCCAAAAAACATATCCAAAATCGAGTGTTAGGCAACACGGACCTCCGACAAAGCGAAGGTAGGATCAGATGCCATGGAGAAGTAAGCATCCTCTGTTGACCGGTCACATCCGCCGTGAGCCCGTAGTCGAAATAAAGTAAACGGGATTACCCGTATTCAAATCTAGTAGGAAAATGACAGTCTAACAAATACGTATCTATGAAATGATGAAAATAATATTGGTCCCTTTTCACCGATAATCTGTAAAAAATTAAAAATCCATTACATTCATAACCATTGTTAAGCCGTTTTTCACACACTGATTTGACTACGGACTGTTCCGTTTGCCTGATCAAGACTATGGGCTCACGGCGGGTGTGACCGGTCAACAGGGGATGCTTACTCCTCCTAGGCACCTGATCCCACCTCTGGTGGGTCCAGGGGTCCGTGATTGCCCAACTCTTGTTTTTGTATTATATTTAGGACTTACGAGATTGATCACTGTTCGTTATCTTTGCCTTTACATGCATAGACATGTTGAAATGTTTGCCCTCTGTGCACATGCATGTAAATATCGAATGGTGGGTGATTCAATGTATTTTTATCGGCCGTCAAAAAGGTATTAATTTTTGCGCTTAAACTTTATAAATGTGTAATTTTGGCAAAGTTCATAGTTCAACTTTGTAACGGAAACCGTGAAAGCTCTGGGAAAATTGCCCTTATATGATTTTTGTGCACAATGAGCTTTAGCGTCTCTTTAATGTTTTGATATCGCATTTCGAAAATATTTCAGGAATAACAAAACAAAATGTTTTATGAAAAATTAGCATCGTGTTTTATAAAACGTTTTCACAATGTTTCATGAACTGTTTGTATAATGTTTCATGTAAAGTTTTAATAATGTTTAAAGAAAATGCTTTAAAGACATTTTGATTAAATGTTACTGATAAATGTTTAAACATGTTTCTGATACCATACAAAATCACGTGAATAAAACATTTTGTAAAGTGTTTTCCCCAACATTTTTGAAATGCGATCAAAATGCTTTTAAAACATTGCAGCGCTACCTGATATTATTATCAAGTTGAAAGACAATAAAATTTCTCAGAGTTGTGAAAAAAACAAACCCTTGTAAAATGCCCAGATAAAGATTATGTAAACTGATGATGGATACTGATCTAGAACATGTTTTAGGTGTGCTCTCTCGATAAATCTTTTTTTTTTCAGACCACTATCATTTTAACATTAAACATTCTGCATTATATCTGATTTTCAGGTTGAAAATAACCAGAGAACAAGCTATGCATGAATTTCAAGGTATATTTACACGTTTCCACCATTACTTTTAAAAGATATGGATTCATACATTTAGTTTTTCTTCTTGATGCTCCTGTAATTGGCGAGTCAATGACATGTAATTTATGCAAACCATTCATCTTAACCATAACTCGTGAAAGATGAGGGGGGTTTCATATTTCACATGTGCATTTTTTGAAACAAGACCTGGAGACCCTCACCTCGGAGTTTGGCCTACTTTTGAAAACGTAAACCTATGCACATTCCTTTCGACAAAAACTTTCTTTTGGTAGCAAAATAGTCATCGTCACTAGCCACGGGAACTGAATCCGGGAGTACCTACTTCAATCGTAGATTGATACACCAAATTGGAGACAATAAGTGTGGTATTTGACGATGCAACATATTTGACATTATAATCTTGAAAAGTTAACTGCTATTTTTTAATATTCGCTTCTGTACTAGCTATTTCCAGGATCTGCATGGTTATGTCATAGAGTGTTTCAACATATAGACTTGTTCAAACATCTCCATAGCACATGTGATAGTGTGTTAATATACACTGAAAACCATGATTCCAAATTTGTGACTGTATATATAGCAGTACACATCAATGTCTGTATATAACAGTACGTAACAATGCATATATATATATATATA
>CAJDSM010004925.1:1627-16293 GCA_903981925.1 Ostrea lurida
TGAGACTAATGTCTTGAGCCGAGCCTGGGTTGTTAGGGTTTCACTGCAGACATTCTAGTGTATCAGCCCTGCTGTTTCGTCGTGCCAATCGCCGCAGGATTTTGAAATAGTAGGTGAATGCCTGTGATGCTAAATAGAATTAGACGAGCTGAATGAATTGGTCGAGATTTTATAATTGGGAAGAGGAGGTGTTGTCAGCTAGAAGAGTCACCTCTCAAGTTCTATCAATTATAGTTGAATTCTTTGTGCTACGTGGAATATGAATAGTCCAGGACGGTGTAGATGAGTTATACAGTTTCTAATGTGCGGTATATGTTGCCGGCTGTATAAACTAGCTACATATGAGATTTGTACAGGGACTCCAATATGAAATAACTATCGATATTTTCCGAGTCTACACGGGATTTTGCACTAACGCTCATTTTTCTGAGTGTGGATGTTTAATAGGTTTATGCTCGTTAAAGGCAGCGAGAGGTTTGGAAATCAGAGTTTTTCTCTCCTAGGTGAAACTGCAGTCCAGGCTTCGAGCCACGTGCCGGAGCAACTGTTTGTAAGGCGCAGTGGGTCGTTCAACGTTTTTAAATAATGATTTGACTAAGCGCACACTTTGCTGTTGCGTTTCAAGCCATGATTCAATAGTTAGAATAACAATTTTGAATAAACAAGCTGCTCATATTTCTGATACATCACCCAAAGGCAGTCGGGTGTAGGTGAGACGAGCTATGGAGTAGAACACGCTGCCTTGGACATTGTAAAAGTCAGTTTGTAAAGTATATACCTTCGCTTATGAGGGTCACACTCGACATTGGATATTGACTCTCAGACAAGCATAATGGAGTTTGTCAATGACATTAATTTTTCGCTCTTGGTGTAATCTTACAGGAATTTCTGTGTGCAAAATAATGCACTCACGATCACGTGCAATTTGCCTCCAGTGGTTTTGTTATTTGGAATAAATTGATTTTTACAGTAAGATATTGCAAATTTCTATATGATAGTTTTAAGAGTCTATTTAGTAGCACATTGAGTATGAACTTATGCAAGAATTATTGATCTACATCATAGACATTTACGTTTTGATTCGATGACTCAATGTAATAAGCGACTGTATACATTCTATAACTAGATACACAAAATGCGAGATTAAATTGGCAGGTCACAAAGAGAATAGGATCCCGGGGTATGATCGTAATTAATGTTGTAGGTTCAGTAAAAGGACAAGTGTTATAGTGTCGGAGTGAGATCTTGAAATCGATCCCATGAATATGGGGTACCGCTGACTCGACTCGGTATTTTGCTCATGTCCAAAGGTTAGATGAGGAATGGTTGCTATCCGTTTATACTCACGCTTAAGATAGTATGCATACCGTGAAGTCTCATAAGTTGATGGATAGTGTACTATAATTTTCTTTTGTAATTTAATCAATTATATGCCCCTAATTTAATATATATACGAGCTGGTGGATTAAAATTATTTTTGATATAATGATCGTCATTGTAATTTTTTTATAAAGAAGTAAGTGTATGTCGGGACAAGGTCTGGTGTAAATCGGATCTGCACGTATTTATTGAGAGATCTTCTAAATAATCCGCATAGATATGTATGAGTTAATATTCACAAGGTCATGAGGCTACGATAAGTAGTTCGAGTATGTTAACAGAAATCTCTAGTTTGTGGAAGGCATCTGTACGAAATACTCGCAAGTAATATCACCATATATTATGAAAATCTCGATTAGGGTTGCACTCGGTGCAAAATCCGGCAACAAGAGTTGGACAACACTGGCCTGGACACAGCAAGAGCGTGGGAATCAAGGTATCTTTATTGTAGAAGGGATGTGAAGATCCCTGGTTGACAGCGAGTAATACTCATTAACACAAACGTTGATGATGCCGAGTGTAGTCTGAATTACATTTCCTGGTTAATAATTACGGTAATAAAATTTGCGAGGCTAACAAAATTAGCACGTAGCTAAGAGAATTATAACGCTTAACGATTTGCATAGTGAAATTTATTTAATAATATTTTACATAAGCGTGTACCGTATTTTGATTGCTTAATCGACAGATGGCTCACAATTTTTTATCGAACTCAAATATAGTTGTTTTTCATGTATGTGTTGGAACATACCTAAATATGTTTGGAATTCGAACATGAAAAGTTAAAACTTTATAAAATGAAGTGCCATCAAGATCTAGGAAGACTAAATATTTACTTTTGAAGTGAAATATCAAGAGCATAGGATGTAAGGGTAGCTCTAGAGATTGGCCAGATAGATTTTGATACATTGAATTTTTCTAATTTTCACTTTAATTTGGTCCCTTCTCCATTGTTAAATAAAGAATGCAATCCGTAATTTCAGGCCTAAGTTAAACTATAGTGTACATTGCAAATTGGGCTGTATGATGACCATGGAAATACGGGAGAATAAAACAGTCCACTCAGCAGGGGATAGATACCAAGGTGGATCATAATATAAATGTAATTATACGGTTACTAAATTTTTGATGGCATGTCAGGAATGCGCCACTCCTTCGACAAATTGTCTCCTTATCACGCTAGATAGAGGTGCTCAAACAAATACATTGTTCATGGTAATTTTTCGAACATTGAAAGTAGGAAAGACTTCATCACACACTCAGGTGCTTAAATGGGCTACTGGGGAGCTTAAGATAATTTTGATAATAGAGAACTTCAGTGTTTATATTCTGAGGGATAAATCCCTCTCATGATTATGAATATTGAAGGACTACTATATTCCTAAAGTCACATATATACTTGAGGTTAAATGATAAGTTGTCCGAATTTTCTATGGCTTAGGTAGAATAGTCCAGGTAGAATCTGGGGCTGTTACTGATGACCAAAAACTAGGGGACTTAATTCACAGCTACATCATATCAGATCAGAGCATCATCGACGACCTCATGGGGCTTGGGAGTACATATATCAATTAATTAATTATAACTCAACAAACTTGGCTAACTTATAAATCCATTATATGAAATTGCACACACACACAGTAATGCGAACATATATTTCGCACGCATTGCATATAATATTTCGGCTATGCTTGTCCACTGTAACAGTTCAGACTATGCATTTCTCGACCTCTAATCAGGCAGGACATCAAATCGCTGCAAAAAATATCTAAATCTGGTAGTATCTAATTTAAAGTCTTAAATGATTATGAAGGATCTTTAAGTGTCAGTACTGGAGAGTTTGCGAAAATGGTCATCTAGCTCTTACAAAATAGACGTGACTGTAATGAAAACCATACGCACAAGTCAACTTAGTCTTCGTTAATATGTAGCTTCATTGTTACGATCTCGCATTAAACTGGGTTATACACGCAGAAACAAGCTTTCGGATATTGGAATATATAAATTCCGTCTTTGTTTAGGTGCTATTTCGCAAACGTAGTACCACAGGTGATGATGGAATACTATTAGCTACTATTAAACTCGGTTGCTTATATGAGAAGTTCAATGCAGGAGATGGCAAGAGTAGAAGTCGTCCCGAATTGTTTCATTAATGTTTGTGTTAGTTTTAATATGGTCCGTTATATCTAAAGTCTTGATTAAACTTAAACATAATCCAGATACTCGAAGCAGACTTGAAGACTCTGTAGGATGTGCAACTCTATATATATGTAGTTACGTTCACATGTTGAGATATTCTCAATTATAGTATATTAGAATATCTAAGACAAATAGATAAAACAGTTCGTTCCATATCATACTCGAAATTGTGTAATATATATACGAGTTTCACCTTCATTAGAATTTTTTTTTCATAATATAGAAGATCAACTTATATTTTTCTTAAACATTATCATTTATAGTGATTCACCACATAAGCGATGTTATTTTTACTATTGTTAGTTTAACCCTGTAGATTGAGATGATATCGCACACGGTACCATAGAATAAGACCAGATACTATTTAAAGGTTTTACAAGAGCCCCTCATATATAAAATTATTTTCAACAGGCATTATGGTGTAATAATAAATTGTAATCTTGTATTTTGGGTTTCACGTAGATTGGATGTAGCTAGGTATATTTAAATTCATTGAAAAGGTCATTTTGTGAACGGTTGCGATGGTTTGGATTGAATAGAGATTACCTGTACAC
The DNA here is from genome assembly GCA_903981925.1 of Ostrea lurida. NCBI lineage: Eukaryota > Metazoa > Mollusca > Bivalvia > Ostreida > Ostreidae > Ostrea > Ostrea lurida. The sequence continues at coordinate 5,761 of CAJDSM010004925.1, forward strand.
AAAATTGCGAGTCGGGATTAAGTAACGAAAAATGAAATCTTATGTATTTTTTTGTGTCCGGGGGAGATAAGAATTCGCGTTAATTATCTGCTTATATTTGCTTTAACATCAATGCCGCGAATGATGAAAAAGTTTTTACGTCTAAAATCTCGGGTAGATAACTGAATATACCGAAAAATATAAGATTTAATTTCTTTAATGATTAAATCATGTACACTAATTTTATATTACAGCATAACAAAATATGTTCTTTAGACTTTATACTATGTCTAGTTCTAGGAACGTAAAGTGATCAACAAATCAACCTCAAATGTCTTATAAGGTGTTTTAACCAATGAGAACTCGGACGCTCATGTGATAGATCCGGTGATGTGTATACAATTTTAATATGATTACCGCTCGGAATCTCAACCGTGAATACTCGAATCGCCAATCCGAATAAAATTATAAGATTCACTCTCTCTTTTATTTTAAATAAATGAAAATATAAAACAGTACATAATGATAGGCGCTGCAAAGATGTGTATTTTATTCAACTTACTTTTACAGATGAGTGGGATCCGTTGGACCCTATTCTATATCCAGGATATAATTCAAAAGCTAGATGGCATAGTACTCGATAATAACGCTAGTATCTCCACGAATATATGAAATGACTAAGCATTGAAAAGATATAAACTGATAATCAGTGGAAGAGAAAACCGTCTTGTCTTTATGAACTTAACGGGCAATTTGCAAAATGTGCTTATAGGGAGTGGGATCGTGTCTGAATCTCTCAACTCACCAATCCTATAGCCGGAGTTGGGGCAAACACGGACCCCAGCATGTACTAGAGATGGATCAGGTCGCTTGGCTAATCTTTAATTAGTTGGAGTTAATTTGTAATCCATTGTCAGAAGCACAATTTCTTGGTCGATGACAGAATGATGTAATCGCCGTTATTTAAATATGCACTTTCGCCATCAGTTAAACATCAGCAGTTCCTCAAACACGGCTTGTATTGTCTTCTGTCACATTTGGTATGATGGGCAACAGATATATAATCAGTGGACAACGCATTATTTATTGCTTTTTCAATTGCCTCACTCTCAGAAACTGATCCAATTATAAATCAAATGGTTTTGGTTAGTCGTATTCGAGGTATGAGACTCTAGCTATTGTTGACTCCGTGATTTTCTACACTCAGAATACTATCTATGTGTAAGGTTTCGCATACTATGAAAATGCTCTAATACGTTTTGAAAAAGAAAAAATATGAAGGGGATGATTCCAATTTAGTTACTTGTTCTATTTAGTTATAATTCAGTTTACTATGGGTTGAACAACAATCGTGTATGATATGTTACTCCATCTTATTTAAGGTTAGGCCTTTACAACGTACAAATGGAAATAGGAGCGTAAGAATAAGAGAGGCAAAGGTGTATTCACTCGCTTTTAATTCTATCTATATATTAATTATCAGTTGTTATCGGGTCTAACTCATCAGGCGAATTGATTTAATTGAGAAAAACTCGATAGTAGAAGTATAACCATAATGATAATTAAATTTTGCACACGGTCTTGTTACATGCAACTACTATTTTACTATAGATCATTTTTTTGAATAATAAAAAAATTTTTTGGGAGGTAATTTATCAATTCGTAGTACAAAACTCTCCTAGTTGATATATAACTCGGGTCGCATATCAGTAATTATGGAATGGAAAGCTTCTGGTCCGACTACTCTATTCTATACGTCAACAGACAAATGATCGATTTCCTTTATTAGTTTGTACGCGAAGAATGATAAGCCTCAAACTTCTACGACACTGGAATTTGACATTTCTTTCTTAGGTTTTATTCAGAACGTTAATAGCATAAAATAAATGTCCTCTCAAAGTACGGTAGTCGTTAGAATATGTTTAAAATTTATAAAGAAAATTGTCAACTAAGATATATTAATATTTTTTTTCAAGTTTCTGTGTGAGACTATTGAAAAATCGCAATGTCGATACTCGCCTAAAAGAATAATCTCATGAAAACATAATATAATACCCGCTACGTTTGCAAATAGGCAACATCAGACTCATAACTCATGCTCTTGATTACTTGAAAGGTCTATACATACATGGGGTTGTGCTCTTAAGATCGCCGCTAGCAAGGAGCATTATCCTGAAGAGTTCGAATAGTAATTTTGGACACGTACATAAACCAAAATCTTTCAGTTAGGCAATGATTATGGGGTAGGGAATTTCGTCAGGGGATACTTACAAATAACTATGGATGTCATATATATGGGAAACATCTATTAATGTAGTCATTGGCCGCCTAGTGTGATGGAAGAGTGTTGTCCTTGGGATTTCACCTTGAGTGTGTATGCTAAAGATTTCTAAAATCAAAAGACTAAGGTAATATAAGGAATAAACCTGAGATGTGACATGACAATATATGTCATACTATGAAACAGATACAACAGAGTCTTAATGTTATATATTGGAGTCTATTGACTAAACTTATTCAAATACAATTCTTGTGTTGTCATATCATATGGACAATTAACTGGGTCATTTTTGTAGTCAAATTGACAAAATCTCATAGCGTTGATTCTCCCAATACGATTCAGGCATCCAACAGAGCTATCTCGAGTTGAGTAGTTATTTTTGCTCCCAATTGGAAAAAAATGACATGTGCGGCGATACCTTTGCACTCTTAAGTGCATGTTCATTGTTAATAATTTCAACACTGCATATACAGGCATGATGAGGAATACAAAAATCAATTCATCAGGCAAGGCTGTAAACGAGGGGGGTGCGTGTAACCTGTAAGACCCCCTTACATCAAAACTGAGTAAGATAAAATTCAAATTTAAAAATACTTGACATTCATCGCGTTATAGATAGGAGGTTTTATTCAATTGGTTTCATGTATCAATAATTATAGTATATTCTTATGTGGATATATCCTATCTGATATAATGTCATGAAGAATAATAGGCTAATAGACGGCACACATATTTAATAAAGGAGATTCATCCTATTTATCCGTATCCGTTTTGTTGGTTCTTTTATATCAACACGTGCTCAGGCCCTCGCCCTCGCTTTAATACTATAGGGGAGGTGAGTGGGTGGCGGGGGGTTGCAATATGTAAGCATAGGACACGGGGCCATTTAAAGCATACGTGGTATATTAGACGACTTCCCGCACAATTAGACTCTTGATTTCTATATCCTCGATCAATCACCCCTCTCGTCTGTGTGTTTCATGGACTGCATTCACTTTCTAACGAGTGAACACAAGCGACATACAATTGAACACCTATCAAAAACATTTTTCTCTTTTCAATTGACCGATTTATTCTCGTAGATAGATGGATAACTTCTGATATACTATTCTTTCAGCTGATTCCTCCTTTAGTTTATCCTATTCTAAACTGTCCCGCGCACCCCCCACACACACATAATCACCCTCCATTGTCTGTGCGATATATTACCATGTTAAACATTTAATACCTTTCACCGGTGGTCCTTCTTTGAGATATGTTTGAATTTTTAGCTTCTCAAACTGAGGTTCCACGGCTGCTGACTCCGCAATATGCAACTCTTGTTTTTGTCTTTCTAAGTGACGGTTCAATTGTCACTAGTAAGAATTTGAATAGACTGTGTTCTAGATATATCTTTTTGTGTTCTGTTTTCTCTAATGTACTGCGAGTCGGAAAGCTACCGCTGCGGGTTAGTCTCTGCGTGAAGAGCCTCAGAAGCGTTCAGGGGTATTTGGACTCAGCATTGGGATGCTTGTCAGGTCCCGTTACAATAGAGTAAGGAAATCACAGTGTTTATTGAAAGCATTTGTAGGAGCACCCATTTTAATTGTTTGTTTAGGGAAAAAAAGATCTTCTTGATTCTCCTATGATCTGGACGCATCATACATGAATGGTTTATCAACTCATAAGTCTGGAGCGTTCAGTTATCGCGTTTACACACGTATTAGTTTGTACCATGCATATCCATGTCAGGGGTCAAAATTGTTTGTCACTTGGATTCAAGGTATATTCATATACTAGTTCGTCTGTGGTTATAGAAAACGGCACTTCCTACAAGCCTCTATATTTTTATTGTTCATCTATGAGTATATGTGTGATACTTTGTAGCGTGATTTATTTCTATTACCGTTTTCCAGACCAGGATAAAGAAAGTAGACTATCACACAGAACTTGGAAGCGCTGATGCTTGACTATAGACATCTTAACAATTACACTCACGCTAGGTGTGCATTCAGGTTTTCTCTCCCTTCCGTAGGATTTTATAAGCGCAATGACTTCATCTTTCTCATGATAATGGAATATACTATTAACATATTTTGAGCTCACTGCCAAGTAAAAAAGGGGAATGTTTCAACAATTTCACATCATCTCTTTTTCTGTTAAGAATAAAAGACTCTCTTCCGTACGAGGAGTCAAGACAGGTAATCGTGTGTTGTCCTTGAATCTGCAATGTCAATTGGCTAATCATTCTAATTTAGAGCGAAACAATTAAACAATCATACGATGTCGTTTATTGTGTAGATTCATAGCAAGGAAACTGTAAATAAATTCAGTTCTAATCACGGTTAATATTTAGAAATCATACAGTTTGGACTTTTGTTTATAATGATAAATAGCAAATGAACAAAGCACAAGTACAATGCTGTTGATTTCCTGCGAAATGAATGATACTTATCAGAATATTTTGATCAATTAATAGCACAAATACTTAATAATCTGATCTGTGACAACTCTCAGCTTTTCACGGACGGTATAAAATACCGAATAATTGATAATCCGTGATTTTTATCAATACTATATATAGATAGATAGAGATATTTTTCTTCTCTTTATTTAAGTTCATAATACTTTTAACTCAGCAACTTTCGAACGCACACTTGTTAGTATTGCTTACATTTTGTAATATTAATAGCCAATTTTTGCTCATTATGCCTCAATATGATTTCTAAGACATCTCTGTTTTGTATAAACGAAATTAAAAGATTAGTTCACTTTGGTTGTCTTCATTCGAAGAAAACTAGTGAAAAATAAACCGTACCGTGGAAATGGAGTCAGATCTACCGCAGAAATCTAGAATTTCATGTGAATATAAGCCTCATTCGATATCAAAGAAAGACTTGGGCAAAAAGAAATTATTATATATACACTCATTGTGGACAACTTATCGTCGATTTGGTCCTGGGGTTATGTGAAGGCTATCTATTAACTATATTATAACTAGAGTATAAGAAATGAATCATATTGCAGTAACGATGGGAAATTTCTTGATGTATTCTAATATCATTGATAAAAGTTATCAAAAACAAGTGGGGTCATCCCATAGGTGGTATCAAAATTTCTAATATGTAAGGTATTATATAGATTTAAAAGATAAAGATTGATGGCGGGATAATACTTATGATATCCTGTAACTTTGTGTCTGAATAGAAGCTACGATAAGACGCAGCCCATTCATTTCTGGAACCTACTCTTCCAAACAAGGGTGTTTGACTTCGGTCTGAAACACTAAATTGGGGGAGAGTAAAACGCCTCTATTGGGCTGACCGAGGAGACATGATATTTTTTTGGGCAGAAGGTCGATTTACGCATTGAAATGACAAAAGATTTTGAAAAACAAAACTGAAGTTAAATATATCGCATTGCATAACCCACTCCGTTTTCCCCTCAAAAAAAACATTTTAACGCTGTTTTGTTATGAGGTGGAGAACCAGCAAAAAGATCGGGAAAAATTGAAACTCAATCGCCTGGCTTTTTGTAACATTACCTAGTCTCTATTATTCATTTTTCTCAGACTCTATTAAACTTATATTCCCTTTTCATCGAGATAAAATATGGTGTTAGCTATAAATGCATATTGGTCATAGCCGTCCATCCCTGTACCGTGCTGTCGCATGTGTCGGGTGTGCCTAATTTAAGGAGTTCTCGTTCTCGCATACTCGCAGTTGAACCGCAATATCGTCGTTACGTAGTCGTCAGTGATTAGGTATTCCAACATTCTTTTAGAATTCCATGGGCATGAATTATTCTCCTTTGTTACTTCTACTGAACAAAAACCTCTTCCAGTTGCTTTCAACAGAAATATAGACGATTTTATCATTGCAAATGAGTACTCAGGTATTCAGAATACTTACTGTCGGTCGAATGCATCCCACATAGAACTGAAGATAGAACAACTAGATACCTGGATACCGGCACAAATCATGTTATCTTTTGATGCCTTGGATGTCTTATAAAAGCAAAACTAATGGGTTAATATCACTTTATAAAAAACTGAGATTAGACTTTCAGCCTTCTCTCATCGCTCAGGTTGGGACCAATTATTAGTATGTACCACTGGTGCTTTGCTTCTTCGATGCGTCTGCTCAACTATAGGTCCGAGCTGAGACATGTATCTACAAGGTGATATGAACCCGTCTAGGGAAAAATGAGATGATGTGTTAAAGAGTCAGGCTATATTTGGAAATAGGTCCTAGAATCTCGAGAAATTATGCCCAAATTTAATGGACTCGAATAGGCTTCATCTCATTATTAATATGTCGAGATTACGGCAGTCGCCGTGACGATGGCGGTCAACATGATAAAAAAATATAACCAAGGAAAGCCGTAGATTTGATACTGTATTAGAATGGATTAAAATGACTTAGAATTTGGGGCCCGTATTAGACATATCGTCCAATGTTCCGTAGCATCCCTTATCCTTCTATGTTTTCGTAAACCAGAAAATGATCAATGAATTAGAATAGGTTACATGAGGAAATGTTTTTGGTTCAAGTGACAAAGTTTGCAAACAGATATTGCATTTTGTAAGCTCATTACGTAAACTGCGTTTTAAACGAACTTGGTAATTAACTACACGCTCTTGGTGAATGTTAATCGTTACTTAGGACAACAACGCATGTGTCTTGTCTTAGGTCTGAAAATTCTTGAACATTCTACCGCTTCAGTATTAAAAACATTCTAATTGGGGTCAATGGGACGGACGAATATGAATTACTCTGTACTATACTGGGATGCCCAAACTTCAAAAAGAGATACATTGCGCGTCTAGGTGAAGTGTTTTAGCACGGGTAATCAACCAAGCCTTGTTTTACCATCATTCGCACGAACAATAATAATCTGAACGAACTCGTCCAATTGTGGAGGTAATAACTTCCATACAGAAACAGTTACTTGAAACGGTTGGAAATTTAACGAACATTGACATTTCTTGTCGTCTTTATCTTTATGCGATCGACCCTATTGGTCTCTCTCGGCGTTGACCTATATCTATTGAAATTTTCCGACGTGTCTGATAGACTAACCCCAATCTCATGACCTATCAGCAACGATGTTTGAATTGGATCTGTCCTAGCACGTTTTATAAATCGAGCGGGACAAATTTCTCACTACAGAATCTGTACAAGATGAATTTTAAACAAGGATTAAATCCATAACCTGTTTTCAAACTCTAGTGTGATAGGGTCACGTGGTGTGGTGAGCGGGTGGTAAGGGATGTCCATGCTCCTCTGAACGTTACGCGCACATGGTAACTGAGTCCATGAGGACTCCGTGTTGCAACCTACTTTGTTCTTGTTGATAAGGGCGCTGTATGGGGGAATTAAATGAGATGCAATACTCTCGTTTTTCTTCTCCTCTTTGATTGTAAAAGGAACGGTTCGTCGATTCCCGAGCTATGAGATTTGGTTTAGTGAAAAATCGGACTGTCTGGTGCTGATCGCCTAGAAGAAGGTGTGAATGAGTTCGGGGTGCATTAAATGAATATATAGCTCTATGGTGTTTCTTCAAGACATAATTTACCTGATACATATATAATTTGTTTTTTTTTCGGCTTATTTGTGGAAACCCGCAAACACACGCATCAGAAATGTGATGTGGCACATCAGACAAGAGAGGGCTCTCTCTCTCTGGGGGTTGATGCCATTAATACAATAGTAAGCGGATGGGTCTCAGTGTGTCTCTAGATGGAACGGTGTATGTTCGATCCTTGCTGTACTCAATATCTCTTAAGCGGTCGCAGAAGAATAGCCTACAAGTATCATTAGTTAGATGAAAGTAGTCATATGACTTATTGATCTTTATTGTAGATCAATACTTAAAAAATCAGCTAGGTAAATACATAAACTTCTCTTTCACATAGGTCCAGCAATTTTGTGGGAATGGTTTGATTGAATGAACACCTCTTGTGTGGAAGGGATATTTTTGTGTTAACTGTCTGTGATCAATACGAACTTGATATCACATCGATATTTTTAAGGACAGTAATGCTTAGTTATGTTATTCCCTTAATTTCCTTGACGCCTTGAATTTTCTGCAATCAATAATTTGGTATATTAGTTTCTTACTCTCTCCAAAAGGTAAATTTTTTATATGTGTATAGTTTTAGTGTCCTCCTCGGAATTGAAATATAACCAATTGCGATTCTCGGTCACTCTCTCATTCTGTAGTTTTTTAACGGAGAGTTTTTAGCACACTCACAGTCAAATCCCGTAATTCAAAGTATACCGATGACTTTTTAACTCTCTTGAATTTTAATCTGAGTTACAATCAGTAGGGGTATTTACATTAACCCGGATTTGGTTTTAGACAAGTGCCTTTCTGACATTGGACATTTGTTGATGGCAAGGTTTTTGCTGATTCTTCTGGAGTGAATACCCTTGCTTTTAATTTTGTTCATCGTTGGATACTCATACACTAACAACAATAATAAAATTGACACAGTATCATGGATCAAGAAGTGCTGGATCTTTTCATATTTACACGTTTTAGACAAAGAGGATAGCAAGATAACTTTCATAATACTCTCTACAAACTATCATATAATTCTATAGTAGAAGTTTCGCATTAAAACATTTCATTGAAGTTTACTTTTGTCCTTGTCTTTAAAAAAAGGGTTACCTATACTCGAAGTATCTTGGATTAATCCGCAATCTTTCTCAAGAGATTCAGGAGAGCTTGCCTGATGTGATGATATTAACTAGATATATAAATATAGTTGGTGATAGATAGAGGGCTAAAAGATTCTTGTATGTTCGCGTCCGACGCAGTTCCGAACTCTCCCAAAATAATATAATTTTTATCGCTTTATTTTCAATCGTACAGCCATCTTCGCATGAGCGTGTCCGTTTCGCTTTCTATATCTCTAACGAATCGTACCGTATGAGCAGATTTAAGTGAGTTTCTAAGACGATGCTTTGATTCTCCAAGGCATCTGGATTCGACTTGCGCCATATTGCATACCTGATTGAGCATGAACTACTAACAGTGAAACAAGGGCATGATCATGAAAAAGGGTTTAAGACTAATCTAAGTAACGGTTGACAAGAACCATCCTGGGGGGTAGAAACGATATAAGAGTGTTTTATATATACGTTCAAAGCCTCGACAAACAAGTATGTACATTACACACACACACGCTTCAACTAACAAGTTAGTGATTCTCACTTTTCATCAGATTAGTTCTTCAACGTCAGAAGAGTAATAATACAACAAATATTACGCAAAGCACGTATCCGTTAGATATGATGGGCAATTGCTAGTTCGCTGGGACTAAATGCACGAAAAGCAAGGTGGGAGTCATAAGAGTAAGCGATCGGACACATTGGCTCGCGAAGATATCGTACACGTGATCAAAATAAACTTTTTAACACCGTGAATTATTATATTTGATGAAATAAAACGCATAAGATTGTTGGATTTTCTTATGTCGGGGTCTTTGGGAATTTTTCACCTGTAAGGATGGTCGCACACTCGGGGAGTATCAAACAGGGGAAATACTCTAATTGATTGTCGTATATATAACATCTACTCGTAGCGTTTATATTCAAATATCAGATACAAAATATTATTCGTTGTTTACGTGGGATGTATATAAAGTTAATGAATAAATGTTCAGTACTATTGATTTAGGGAGTGGGGGGGGGTGCACTGAAGTCAAATGTGGGAGATAGCGTCATCTGTTATGTCGTGATTTAATAAAACACATATCAAAATATTAATTGTATAGCACTCATTAGTTAAGGTATTTACAACTCAGCAATAAGAAACCTTTAGATTTTTGTCTTGTACAATGTCATCGCATTATAATACGTTTCTATTAATATGAAGTTGCCGGAACCCTGCCATAACTGCACAAAGAACCGCCTACGGGACTCCAACTCCGGATTTTTCCCTCGAGGTTTACTCCTAAAGCCATTTCCATGGGTGGATGTTGCCGCAAGGTAGTTGAGGTTTGATATCAGAGTTTTCCTTCTCCTAGATGAACTGCCATCCAAGGCTTACGAGCCCCACCTGCCCGGAGCAACTGGTTTTAAGGCGCCATACAACAGGGAGTAATATTGAATGTCAGAATATGCCATGAATGTTCAGATATCACGCTTAATGAAATCGTCTACTAATACATTTTGATCAGTAGTACTGTCAAAATTCAATATTTGTTGGAGTACCTTAAGGAGCTGTGTTTCTATAGATAACTCACCTATCTTTGACCGTACATACAACAGGAAGTGATATTGGGT
>CAJDSM010004932.1:0-10710 GCA_903981925.1 Ostrea lurida
ATTAATTCAAATTTTTACTGTAGGTTTATGATGTGAGTGCCTAAAGAATGGTCTCAAGAAACATATCTTTATCTAAATTCGCGTGCGCCGTGAATGCGCGTGCATTGCCAATTTCTGAATGTCTAAATTGTACTTACTACTCCCCTATGGGATCTTTTCCATTTGAATGTAAATAGTTTTGAAATGTAATATTTCAGAAATGTATTGGGCTCTTTGTTAATTGGTGATGTCAAAATTCATTATCCGCACACGCCTCGCCCGTGCGCTGAAATCTGATTGGATGAATATTCGTATGTACATATCTTCTTTAATGAGGCTTTTGGAATGGAAAGTTTGGATCATAGGTGTATGCTGCAAAAAATCTAACAAGGGAGATTATTATTGGGGGAAATGTGAGCGCATGCCGTGTATATGCACGTGCAATTTAATATACATGATTCGGGCTCTCTGTCCATGTCTTTTACTGAACGTTAGAAAGTGGTGTCTCCATGTACAGATTGGGTAATGGTAAAAATCGGCTTGCATTTAAAACAAAATGCAAACGACTTGCTGAATGGGGGAATGTGGGAAACATCAAGGAACGGGTCCCCGTTAGCAATTAAGTCACAGTTTCATTTTGAAAGAATGGTGTATTCTGCGTCCTGAAAGAAACAGAAATTTGAAGAACAAATATGCCCCCATGCTGGTACTAGCTGTACTGTATTGTACAATTGTATAGAATAATATCTGCTTCAGGTAACTTTTTGACATTTTTAACTGAAAATCAAAACAGGTTATCTAAAGCTGTACTCATAAAAAAACACTGTAATGAAACATCTTCATTATCCAGCAAATGGCTCTCAACAAATTAATTGTACCGACTTATAGGGATGTATGTCAACAAAATAAAAATACCTTTAAAATGGCAGAAAGCCTGTTTGAATTGTGGTTGCATGCATGAACTGAAGAGGGAGACCACACTTCTGGCAGACTCGTAATCCCTCGGACAAGATAACAAGTTCCACAATTCTCCAACCCACTCTCCATCCAAAGCCGGTAGAATCACCTCATGGTCCACAACTTCAAAACTCGAAGTACCACACCCTTCATCTATGGATTAATTATTTTAAATATTATTTGTGTATATTTGTAAAAGAAAAAATGCATGCAATTTCATAGCTCAAGATTTGTTAATTTACTGATAATGATATCATACCTGATCATCTTTTTTCACACCTGTATTTACATGTACAATTACCTGTAATTAATTTAAAAAAAAATCTAACACTAAGTTTCTTGCTGTTTGATCCCAAGTATACTGATATCAGATATGACCTCGAATGTGATCCTTGTATAGTCCTTACTCTCACTATAAACTGGCTTTGAACTTTCTTGACATTTTATGAAGGTCTATTATCAGTTTATGAGAAGAAATTGTGTTGTCAAATATGTGTTAACTTTATGCCGACCAACATTTTTTTTATACCACAACTTTTTTTTAGGTCACCTGAGTAAATTCAGGTGACCCATTGCAATCGGTTTTCGTCCGTCGTCGTGGCGTGTTGCGTTGTGCGTCGTGCGTTAACAATTGAACATTTTTAACTTCTTGATAACTACTGGTCCAATTCTTTTCAAATTTGGTATGAAGCATCTTTTGGACAAGGGGCACATAAATTGTAAATTTTCAGGTCTCTTGCCCCCCCCCCCCTGGGGCCTGGGGCAAAAACTGCCCAAAAGTGACCAATTTTCAAAAAATCTTCATCTTTACAACCGCACATGCCTGAGAGAAACTAAATGCATAGTGATGTAGAGAAGGAAGGCCTTTACCAAAATTGTAAATTTGGTGATCCCGGGGTAGGGGTTCTGACCCCAGGGCGGGCCAAACTTGGTACATAGTGTATATGTTGTAAAACATTTGAAAAACATCTTCTTTAATGCTATTAATAGTAAATTAAAACTAAATGGATATTTGGAATGAGCAGGGCGTTTTTCTATTATAATTTGTAAATTTCGTGACCCTAGGGTAGGGGTTTTGGTATTAGGGTGGGGCCAAAATGGTCATTGATGAAATGTGTTTACAATTGAGCATTTTAACTTCTTCTTGAATACCACCAGTCCAATTCTTTTCAAATTTAGTATGAAGCATATTTGGGACAAGGGGCACATACATTGTAAATTTCAGGTCTCTTGCACCCCTGGGCCTTGGGGTGGGGCAAAAACTGCCCAAAAGTAACCAATTTTCAAAAATCTTCTTCTTTACAACCGCACATGCCTGAGAGAAACTAAAGCATAGTAATGTAGAGCAGGAAGGCCTTTACCAAAATTGTAAATTTGGTGATCCCCGGGGTAGGGGTTCTGACCCCAGGGCGGGACCAAACTTGGTACATAGTGTATAGTGTAAACATTTGAAAAACATCTTCTTTAATGCTATTAATAGTAAATTAAAACTAAATGGATATTTGGAATGAGCAGGGCGTTTCTATTATAATTGTAAATTTCGTGACCCTAGGGGTAGGGGTTTTGGTATTAAGGTGGGCCAAAATGGTCATTGATGAAATGTGTTTACAAATGAGCATTTTTAACTTCTTCTTGATAACCATCAGTCCAATTCTTTTCAAATTTGGTATGAAGCATATTTGGGCAAAGGGGCACATAAATTGTAAATTTCATGTCTCTTGCACCCCTGAGCCTTGGGAGTGGGGCAAAAACTGCCCAAAGGTGACCAATTTTCAAAAATCTTCTTCTTTACAGCCACAAATGTCTGAGAGAAACCAAATGCATAGTGGATGTAGAGCAGGAAGGCCTTTACCAAAATTGTAAATTTGGTGATCCCCGGGGTAGGGGTTCTGACCCCAGGCGGGGCCAAACTTGGTACATAGTGTTTATATATAAAGCATTTGAAAAGCATCTTTTTTTAATGCTATTGATATAATGTGAAACTAAATGGATATTTTGAATGAATAGGGAACCTTTTATCAAAATTGTAAATTTCATGATCCTATGGGTAGGGGTTTTCAGTATTAGGGTGGGGCCAAAATGGTCATTGATTAAATATGTTAACAATTGAACATTTTTAACTTCTTCTTGATAACTGCCATTCCAATTCTTTCAAATTTGGCTTGAAGCATCTTTGGGACAAGGGGCACATAAATTTTAAATTTCAGGTCTCTTGCACCCCTGGGGCCTTGGGGGGGGGGGGCAAAAACTGCCCTAAAATGACCAATTTTCAAAAAATCTTCTTCTTTACAACCGCCACATGTTTGAGAGAAACCTAATGCATAGTGATGTAGAGCAGGAAGGCCTTTACCAAAATTGTAAATTTTGTGATCCCCGGGGGTAGGGGTTCTGACCTTGGGGGGGGACTTGGTATATACATTATATGATAAACGTGATGACTTTAACTTTGCAATCGTCAACTTTTCCTTTTCTATGTAGTAATATACCACTATCACCTGCTTATGGTGGTGTATATCTCCCAGTTGATTCGATACGCAAGAGCATGCATGCGTATGCGGACTTTTTTAAAGCCGAGGACAACTACTAACAAAAAAGTTAATGCTGCAGGGTTATAACGAATCTCGTTTAAAGTCATCATTTCGCAAATTCTACGGTCGCTATAATGACCTTGTTTGCGATTACAAATTATCACTAAAGTCATATGTTGACTGATTTGTTTCATACCCTTTGTAGACTGTCATTTTCCTACTAGATTTGACTACGGGTAAATCCCGTTTACTTTATTTCGACTAAGGGCTCACGGCGGGTGTGACCGGTCAGCAGAGGATGCTTACTCCTCCATGGCACCTGATCCTGCCTTCGCTTTTGTCGGAGGTCCGTGTTGCCCTACACTCGATTTTGTATATGTTTTTTGGATTATGATTACGTTTGACACAATGTTAACTTCGCCTTTTTGTATTTGAAACCTAGCTAGCATGCATTAAATTTCCATTTGTTTCTATAATTATATTACATTATAAATAAGATTTCTGCAACTGTAATTTATGCAGTTTATTGTTATTTGCAAAATTGCTCGAGAGAAAACCCCACAGAAAATACCCATTATACAGTTAAACACTGGTATGTTATGTATGAGTAACATAATTCACTGTATAAATACAGTATTTTTATTTATGGAAATCTACATACCCGGTACATTTGCAACATCTATAATAAAAGGGTATTTTTTTCATCTTTAGATTAAATTCATTTACATTATTCTACGGTCGCTATAATGACCTTGTTTGGCGATTACAAATTATCACTAAATCATATGTTGACTGATTTGTTCATACCCTTTGTTAGACTGTCATTTTCATACTAGATTTGACGACGGTAACCCCGTTTACTTTGTTTCGACTACAGGCTCACGGCGGTTGTGACCGGTCAGCAGAGGATGCTTACTCCTCCATGGCACCTGATCCTGCCTTCGCTTTTGTCGGAGGTCCGTGTTGCCCTACACTCGATTTTGTATATGTTTTTTGGATTATGATTACGTTTGACACAATGTTAACTTCGCCTTTTTGTATATAGTGTTTATATGTAAAACATTTGAAAAGCATCTTTTTCAATGCTATTGATATTAATGTGAAAGTAAATGAATATTTGGAATGAGAAGGGAGCCTTTTTATCATAATTATACCCCCCACCCTGCAACAAGTTGGGGGGGGGGGGGTACTGGGGTTACCGGAATCATATTGTCTGTCCATCCGTCTGTAGGCAGAATGGTTCCCAGACTTTTAGTGTTAGCCTTTCCACCTAGAGTCACCATATCATGCATATGGTCTACCCATGGGACAAAGGTGTTTCCTATTGAATTTGGGGTCAAAAGGGCAAAGGTCACGCGCACTGGACATCAAAGTAGCAATATGGTTTTCCGGGTTCCAGAGCATTAACCTTTCTACCTAGAGTCGCTATTTCATACATATATACTACTCATGAGACAAAGCCTATTCTTTATTGAATTTTAGGTCAAAAGGTCAAAGGTCAAGCTCACTGGACATTAAAGTAGCAATATGGTTTTCATTAAAAATTCTTGAACAATCGTGTGAGAATGAAATGATAATCTTCTTGTGTATATGAATAGGAATCATATGCATGCACATATTAAAAGGTATTAACATGTGAAAAAATACTCTGTATTGAGACTTAAGAAATGCAAATATGAGACTCCCTGTGTGGGCTATGATACTCAGGTGACCGTTAAGGCCTGTGGGCCTCTGTTTAATATGTACATTTCATCCTCAATATCAGTTTGTTTAAGGATTGATCATCCCAAATAAAAATAACATAAAATCATTTGCAATGCAAGATCAACTTTGATGGTCTATTAAAGTTTAGCATAAAATGTGATTTGCACTACACTGCAATGTGCATGCAATGGTTCCATGGTTGTGACCCTTGCACTATTGGCTTGTTTTTGTTTGAAGTATTCTACACAATTTGATTTAGTATTATGAATCAAATTCATTCAGTTCTAAAGACATATTTTCTTTCCTATTCCTATCTGGGACTGAACGTACAAGTGAAGAGATGACAACTAGTGCCTCCCACATTTGAAGGGGGAGGGGGGACAAGATAGCTCAACGAAGAAAATTTTTGTCATTATAAATTCATCTTAGTTGATGATTATATCACCTGTGTGTTTATCAACTTGCACAAACATTTATTAATTCACTAAATATATCTCAAAACTTGCTCCAACATACATTACAGATCAGTTTCCTTGCAACCTCCGAGGAGTTTGTTTACATAAATCATTAAATGCCGCGGCATCTACTTTCTATTTCACAACGGGGAATAACTCTAATTGAAAGAAGAGACTTTTTGAAGTCTGAAAAACAATATGGATCAATCGCTCAACACATCTTGATGGTTTGTACCACTGATTCCTTGTTACTATAAGAATTCCAACAACATTTTTATCATTGCTACATACATTTACACAATGTCGGGAATATATTACTAGGTATCGTCGAGGATATATGTAATTTTGAGTCTTTGAGACCGCTACAGTATGTAATAACCTGCCGATATTATCAAACGACTTTTCTTACCAATTTTTGAATAGATATGGTCACTATGACACCATATCCACCTCTGGTCTTGGGCTCTATACTGGTTTTTGTACAACTTTTTCGTTTGCGGGAGGCAAATCGCTCTTCAACCTCTTGCCGTCTTGCAAGTCCCATTTTCTGTCTACTCGGCACACCTCGGCCGATTGTGATATAGGTTCCGGTATTAGCCGAGGTTCGCCGAATGATTTTATGACGTATGTTAGTTCGGGAAATCGCACGTCCCTAGTTACTAAAAGCTCACACTCATACAACCTAAAGAAATACTCTATATCGATAGTTGGAAATAAAATTAAGTCCATAAGTGGAAATAAAAGCCTGTGAATTTGAGAAAAAGTATCCAATCAATATGAAAATACCAAGTGTACATCTTTATATAGTGAGAAATTAGTGTACAAATTTTCAGAAAAATCCCTGCATTCATTTTTTGAACATGCCCGGACAAAATGTCTAAGTCCATATGTGGAAAAAGCCTGTAAATCGAAAAAAAATGTCCGATCAAGTTGAAAATACCAGGTGCACATCTTCATATGGTGAGTAATGCTTAAGCAAATTTTCAGAAAATTCCGTGCACTGGTTTCTTAGAACATGTCCGTACAAATCATGTCTACAGACAGACAGACGGACATGCTGATTCCACTATACCCCCCCCCCCAAACTTCGTTTGCGGGGTATAATGATAAACAAATCATTAACAGATATTCAGCTCAGAGCTAAGTCGTACAAAGTCGTACAAAGACATGAAGCTATAAATTATCCATCGTAGTAAGTAAATGGCATGATCTTACCAATAGAAAAGATTGCAATTCTAACTTTAAAATAAGGTAAAGATTGTACGTGTTCTTCGATATTTCGTTTATTACATCGCATGACATTATCCGATTTTTGAAAAAAAGGCTTGACATTATTGGTATATGGCTTATAAGAGACTTTCTTTCAAAGATTTTTTTTAAAGTCTCCCGCTCTCCTCAACAGGAAATAACGGCAGTTTTTCCCGTCTCAACATTTGGTTGAGGACTTCGAGGTTCCCCGGCGTGTGTATAGTTGCTGCGCATACAAGTAGTGCATATTGTAAACACATGTCATACTACTAAAATTTATTAAAAGAATTCCGGCGGATTAATTCACCACCCAATGATATACCGGTAGTGACATGTCAAATTGTCTACTCATTGATATAACAGATGAATGGAAATTGCATCCAATCGAATATAAATTTGACAATTAATTAACAATGTATTAAACGTAATCATAATCCCAAAAAGCGTTTATACAAAGTTGAGTGTAGGACAAAATGGGCTTCCAACAAAAGCAAAGGCAGAGTCAGGTGTAATGGAGAAGTAAGCACCTTCCGCTGACTAGTCACACCCGCCATGAGCCCGTAGTCGAAACAAAGTAAACGGGATTACCCGTCGTCAAATCAAATCCGAAAATGACAATCTAACAAAGGTTATGAAACTTGTCAACATATGACTTGACGATAAATCGCAAGCAAGCTTAAGGTCATCATAGAATTGGCAAAATGATTACTTTAAACGAGATTGGTTATAACCCTGCAACATCAACGTTTTTGTTAGTAGTTGAACTCGCTTTAAAAAGTCCTCAAACGCATGACATACTCTTCCGTATCGAATCAACTGGGATATATACACACCATAAGCAGGTGATACTGGTATATTACTACATAGAAAAAGGAAGTTGATGATTGCAAAGTTAAAGTCATCACGCTTATCATATAATATAGATGTCAGTCTGCCATTCTTGCGGTATGCCTGTGTTAAAGGTGAGCGCACGGAAAATTGGTAAAGTAGAACGTTCCAGGGATTGTAATGGTGTTTTTGAAACTTCCAAACAAGAATTATTTGAAAAAAATCTTAGCTCTTTGAGGGACTTTGATAACAGACATGAATTAGAATTGTATCTATTTGCATGAGAAATTAACTGTTGTGTTGAAAATGATTTGAATATACATCAATATCAAATAATAAGGCCTATCATTTTGTAGTGACACAAAATAAAAACTCCTTTATATAATTATGTTCTAAAACCAGTGTTAACCAAAATAAAAAAAAAAATATATGTGTAGTTCTTGTTATGCTCTTATCAAAATTAGTGTAGGTACATGTAGGTAGGGATTTTTATTTCATTATTATAATCATTTTATTTATTTACTTTTTTTAGTCATATGTGTAGACCTGATTTTGAAATATAGGATCACCTACAATCCCTGAAACGTTCACCTTTGCCATTTTTCCGTGCGTTCAGCATGCGGTCACCGTGCATGTGGTAAAGTAGAACGTTTCAGGGACTAGTTTCAACTATAGGCTCACGGCGGGTGTGACCGATCAGCATAGGATGCTTACTCCTCCATGGCACCTGATCCTGCCTTCGCTTTTGTTGGGGCTCCGTTTTGCTCTAATTCGATTTTGTATATGTTTTTGGGACTATGATTACCTTTAACACATTGTTTCCTTCGCCATTTTATATTTACTACTACAGGTAATCCCGTTTACTTTATTTCGAATAAGGGATCACGGGGGGTGTTACTGGTCAGCAGAGGATGCTTACTCCTCCATAAAACCTTATCCTACCTTCGATATGTGTCGGCACGTCCTTGTTATTCTCTACACTTCGTATTTTGTATATGTTTTTGGACTTATGATTAACATTTAACCATGCTTTACTTCGCCATATTTATATATTAACTACAGAGTAACCGCTTTACGTTATTTCGACAAGGGATCACAGCGGGTATGACCGGGCAGCAGAGGATGCTTACTCCCCCATGACACTGATCCTACCTTCGATATTGTCGAAGGTCTGTGTTGCCCTACACTCGATTTTGTAATGATGTTTGGAACTATGATTACGTTTACACATTGTTTATTTGCCCAATTTATACTCGCAACGAATACAGTTGGTTCGTAATCGTAAACTAGATCGTTATATAGAACATCCAACATCCAATTTGCGAAAAAAGCTGACTGATAGTAAAGCAGCTGAAACACCTGTAACATTAACATATCTGTCAGTAGCAGTTCCTGAATTAAAAAAAAAAACTATGAAAGCTTTGACTGTATTCTATCTAGTGAAGTTATACTTATTGTTTTATCACTCCCTATCGTAAACGATTTTACAACATGTAAGTGCTCTGAAGTAGATATTTTAAACGAGCATGCTTGAGTTTCTTATAGATAATATTTATGTAGTCTTTATAGACAAGGTCTTCAAACAATCCGTTGATATTCCTATGGACACTAATTGTGTCCCCTTATTAGCAGATTTATTATTATATTCATATAGAGCAGAATTTGTACAAAAACTGTAACGGGATCAAATCAAAAACAAAAAACAAAACAAAAAAACCCTTACATATAAGTATATAGATGTTGTCTTATCAAATAACAATCATACTTTTCATAATTATGTCCATTGGTATATCCCAACGAACTCGATATAAAGGACACCACAGAATCTGACATAGCTGCTTCTTATTTGGATATGATAAGCGTGATGACTTTAACTTTGCAATTGTCAACTGTCCCTTTCTATGTAGTGATATACCGCTATCACCTGCTGATGGTGTGTATATTTTCCAATTGATTCGATACGCAAAAGCATGCTATGCGAATGGGGACGTTTTAAAGCGAGGCCAACTACAAACAAAAGAGTTGATGTTGCAGGGTTATAACGAATCTCATTTAAAGTCATCATTTTGCAAATTCTACGGGCGCTATCATGACCTTGTTTGCGATTACAAATTATAACTAAGTCATATGTCGACTGAATTATTTCATACTCTTTGTTAGACTGTCATTTTCCAACTAGATTTGAGTATGGGTAATACAATTTACTTTATTTTGACAACGGGCTTATGGCAGGTGTTACCGATCAGCAGAGGACTCTTACTGCTCCATGACACCTGGTCCGTGACACACTCAACTTTGTAGATATGTTTTTGGACTATTATTACAGTTAAAGCATTGTTTACTTCGCCAGTTTCTATGTATAACATACTTCAAATAAAAATATGTGAAATTATTTGTATTTATCAACATCCATAATTCGTTCGATCAGCATGTTATACTTTGGTTACCTGTACCAAATCTTTATTATTAATCTGTGTTTTTCAGAACTGGAAAAAAAGCTGAAAGGTATTGTTTTATTGCTATTCTTTTCTGAGACATAAATGTATATGAAGTCGGGATGTCAAAATGAGTTATTTCCTTACTCGATTAGTCGATAGCTTTAGTCGTCGAATATTCGATTAGTTTTTTAACCACTGTTACGGTGAAGTTTTTTTGTGCAATGTATACAAATCTATTATCAAATAATCCAGTACAAATTTTCTCGTGTATTTTACGTGTATTTACCAACAATTAGATACACATGTACAAAAAGCATATCAAATGTAGATTACGTTTGACACAATGTTAACATATGTCATATGTCGTGCTGTAATGTGTTAGAAGTTTCTGATTTACAGTTGTTAGGGACATGGACACGTTCTGCGCTAAATATAAAAAGAAATCTTATTAATCATTTTTTCTTAATGTTTACAATGCTTCTAATGGTCAGCAAAATTGTAATGTCAATAAAAGTATTGTTGAATTACTAGAGAGATACAGCAGAAAAAATCCTATAGTGAAAAAAATCCTAT
>CAJDSM010004934.1:0-10731 GCA_903981925.1 Ostrea lurida
GTGGAGGCTGCATGTGTTGCGGTGAATCTGCTGTCACTGACTGCCGCCACACTGGCTCCGTTCTCCAACAGCAGCTTCACACAATCTACAATCATCATCAAACTAGATTACAATCATCATCAAACTAACTAATGGTTCTTCCACACAATCTACAATCATCATTCAAACTAACCTAAGTCTTACACAATCTACCAAAGAATCTCTATTTGCATCAAACTAACTAATGTCTTCACCACAAATCTACAATCTCATCAAACTAAACTTATTTCTTCACCACAATCTACAATCATCACAAACTAACTAATGTTTCACACAATTCTACACATCATCATCAAAACTAAACTTATGTCTTCACACAATTCTACAATCATCATCAAACTAACTTACATTACTTCACACAACTACAATCATCAACAAACTAACTATAGTGTTTATTACACATTCAACTCACAATCATCAGATCAAAACTAACATGATTGTCTTCACCACAATCTAACAATGCGATCACAAAAACATAACGTTAGTGTCTTCAACATAGCTTCAATCATCATGCAAACTAACTTATTGTCTTCGACCAATCTACAGTTTCCACATCAAACTCATAAGCAATGTCTCACTAACATCTCGAACTCACAATGCAAACAACTATGTCTTCACACAACTACAATCATCATGCAAAATAACTAGATCTTCACACAATCTACAATCATCATCAAACATAACTATTGTCTTCACACAAATCTACAATCATCATCAAACTATATATTCCTCACACAATTCTACAATTCATACAAACAAACTAACTTATGTCTTACCACAATACTACAATCATTCAACAAACAAACTTATGTCTTCACACAATCTACAATCGTCATCAAACTAACTTATGTCTCCTTTCTAATTCAACCTCCGAGTCTCTCTTAGAACAGTGCAACACATAATTATATATTGAAACATCAATGGCAACCAATTTTGATTTGAATAGGGCAATTATTTTACTTCGCATATAAATTTGTTTTCCAATTTTGAAGAATTTAACAAATGAACACTTATGAATTGATAGGGAATTCTGTCACCTTGATCCAGTTCCATGCACATTATGTCCGGCAGGGAAGGAACACATCATGTGGAATACAAACAATTATATCGTACGAGTGATATTCAGAAATCATTTCTCCCTTTAAAATTTGAATATTCAAACAGACTGACCATCATGACCATATTTGGCAGCGAATATTAACGGGGTCGATCCGTCTCTGACGGGCAGGTTGACATCAGCCTTGGAGTCTAAAATGAGTTTCTGTAATGACGAGAAATTTCCTTCGGCAGCGAATTTATGAACAGGCGAGGAAAGCACATCGGCAGTGAGCGAGGGGGATCCATCTATATGTAGTGAATTATCCGAATCTGGTAAGAAAAGTCAGTATGGTTAGAAAATATTTTAACCCATTATTTCTTTCATACATTGATAGAGATAAGTGGATTTTGGCACTTGTACCATTAAACTCTCTGAACATTCCCTTTTCACAGAATTCAAAAGTCTAGAACATCAAACAAATGAAGTAATGCAATACAAAAATAACCAACATGTCTGAAGTTGAACAGAAAATCATGCAAAACATTGTTCTTGTTACTTTTCAAGGAAAATCTTAGAAAAAAAATATATAAATTTTTTTTGCCAGATGTGATGAAAACAAAGCTTTAAGCCAAATAACTGTAAAGCATGCAAGTGTTCGTATTATCAAACAAAACATGCAGATTTCACGGAGAGTACAAAATTGTAGAGATGCATTAATTTGTTACTGTTTTTAAGACTATATCTGGTGGTCGACACTCAGAATGAAATCAGTAATACTGGTAAATGTTTCTGTGCATAATCTACAACTATGACCATATCTGGTGGTCGACACTCAGAATGAAATCAGTAATACTGGTAAATGTTTCTGTGCATATCTACACTACTTATGACTATATCTGGTGGTCGACACTCAGAATGAAATCAGTAATACTGGTCTTGTTTCTGTGCTATTAATCTACAACTTAAACATTCTTTGAATAATCACCTGAGGGAAAATTTTGAATCGATAGTCTTTTGGAATGAAAGTTTCAAATCAACACAATTAGAAATATTTTTCTATTTCTTTCAAAAACTCTGTGTTTTCCAATGCATGTTGTCAATCTCTACAGCTTAAAAGACTGGGCAGATTGCATGGTAAGGAATTCCAAGCTTATAAACGTGTAAAAGAGCAGAAGAAAGGGTCTCAAAGCGTCTACAAAACTCCATACAAGTCATTAAAGAAGGGGGTCACATTTTTAATACACATTAAAACTACTCACTATATTATTCTGAATTTGAAATTTATTAAAATCATTTCTAGTAATTTGTGCATGGTATAATACACTATCCAGAACTAGTTTCAAATGAAGGTAGGCTACTTAGTACACTCTTTGACAAAGTACTTTGTACAATAATGTCCCTTAATTAGTACAATTCAATATCAGCAGTGTTACTTTAACGAGGGTGTCAGAACTATGTATTTTCTGGTGATATTAACCTTAGTGAGATGTCCTTGACATAGCGTGCAAGGTGAAGGTCACTTACACTCAGGTTCAAAGAGCAGTATCTCTACAATCTAAATTCCAGACATTGGGATCAGCAAAATCAATCTAGTAATCATCATCTGAATTCCATACACCCGGAGCAGCATTATCGTCAATCTTTCCTAAATGCTTGTGTAATATTACTAATAATGGCATCATTCATTCAATAAAGTAATTTTGCGATTATTTTCTTCTCCATCATGGAAGAGCTCTGGTAAGAATAATATAAGTCTTGAAAATATTCCTAATTGGACTCCAGCTGTATGTTCTTATTTTAGTACTTAATTAGTCAGCATCATGCTATTTTCAATAACCGTACTACTGATCAGCTGAAACTTAACCATTGCACAGTTTATATTTTGTCAGTATATATAAACTGAATACTAGTATAGTAACATTCCAATTTGCTTGTACATTCAAGTCTCAATTTCTTTTTTAGTTTGAAAAGAGCTCAACAAGAAAGCTGAATACATCACATAAATTTACTTTTCATAATGGTGTTTGGCGGTGGGTCACTTCCAGTTCTGGTGAATTACAAACCATAAGAATCACTCCAAGACTTACATTGAGTACCCTTGTGTGTCATAAATAATATACAGACGTGAGTTCCGAGTTTGAAACATCCTGTAAATTTCCATTGAATGGCTTAATGAGAGCTACTGAAAAAAGAAATCGGAGTCTACATGCTGTTCTGGGTCAGCCATGACTATACTCATGGCTGACCCATGACTTACTGTAGATATTATACAGTCAGTATGGGATGTGAATTGAGTCTACATGTGATCTACTAGAAAAGCCTTAAAGAAGCAGATTAAGTAATCGTGGCATCCATTTGCAATTTAAATTTAGCCTACAAGACAGCCAGTTTTTGTGTTGGTAACTTTGCATTTATACAACGGAATGGACAGGCGCATACCGATTCCATCCATCGTCGCATTCAGCCCTGAAATTTTTAGTGTTTACACTATATTTTATTTGACATTCAGCAAAAAGTTTTTCTTGTTTTCAGTTTGACATGATGATATAAATGCAATATCAAATTGATAATACCCTCCCCCCTTACCAGACAATACCTTCTTATGTCGAGAGTATATATATTGACCCTTGACCTAAAAATCAATGAGAGTCATCTACTCTTTATAAGACCCAGTATAACAAGTTTGATGTCTATAAAGAGAGCAAAAAATATGTCATCTATTAAATGACCCACATACCTACTGACGGGCGTAAACTTGCCCCACTTCTTCAAGATGGGCAGCAAAATCTTTTCTTTGAAGTCTGTTTATTTTTTTTCATTAAGAGTATGACAGTACATAAAGGCTAATGTTTCAGCATCCAACTTACTAAAATCACTAGACAGGATGCTTAATTCAATTTCACTTGTAACACATAATTTGAATGGTTCAACTGACTTTAACAACATTCTTTATACTGTATAGAACAATGTTGCCCTCAAGTCCCACTATATGACATTCTAATTATGACGTAATGCTTTTAACTGTTTAGTTTCATTTAGTTGCTACAGCAATATTAATCTGCGTCTTAAAAAAAAACCCATATTTTCTCTAGAATTAATCATCAAATGATATCCATGGCAATTTATATCAAAATAAATTATAAGAAAAAAGCAATTTTTATTCGCTTCGCGCTTTATAATGTGTAAACTGACCTATCTTACTTTATATCATATAAATCGAATAAAAATTGCATTCATTCCTATTGTGCCTATTTACACTTGACATAATTTAAGGTAACAAATCCAGTATTGACAGAGATGTTAAGTTTCCCGTTTTGTCTGGGAGATTCCCGGATTCAAAGGTCCTGCTCACGGCTACTGGCTTGCTAAAAAAATCTCCTGGTTGCCGTCAGGATCAACATAATTATTGTTTATCGCAAATTTTTACTAGAGTCGTTCCCGTTTGCGCGGTAATCGGTCAATGATTTCCAAGACATTCCAAAATATCTGAATTGTGTTCCATTAGTAACTAGAAAAAAGATGGCGTCCCCACCGAGAAAACGTACGCAGAAATAGTTGACAATTTGTGAATTTTGACAATCTCTATAAATTTTATATAATGGTGCTGTTGTTGAATATTTATTTATTAATGTTATTTATCTATTATTTGTATTTGTCAGTATTTGACAGCTAATTGTAACATTTGAGGCGTTTACGATGGGAAAAAAATCTCCAACAGCGAAACCCCCAAATCTCCTCGACAAAATACCCTGAATCTCCCCGACAGCTAAAAGTCAAACTTAACATGTCTGGTATTGAGTTACATTGCTTTCACACTCCTCTCAAATGTGCTCCGATTTTTAGACTTAATTCCTTGAGCATTTACTGTGAGTACTTAAAAGTTATTTAATGTGCAGTCACATGATGTGATTTTTCATTCAATTATCATTCAACTTGACTATTTGTCCAGTTCATCTGAAGTGATGCGAGTCAAATCACTGTAAGGTGCAATATGAAGAAACCATTCCCTATAGGTAGTGAAAATAGCAATACAACACCATTCACCTCTCAATTTCAGCTTTATATATGCATTGTGGTGTCTCATAATATAATCATAATACATTGTTGAAATCAAGTTGAATGAAATAATCACGTCAGGTGACTGCACCTTATTAAATCTGACAATCTCCGTCACTGCCGTCATTACCATACATTACCTGCCATGATAGAGGTAAGAAGATTCTGAAGGTCGGCCATTTCTGGACCAAGGAACTCTAGAGCTTCATTGGGAGTTTCTGGGGTGTCAATCAAAGTAATGTGACCATTTGGAGCGGAGTCAGTGTTGTTCTCTTGGGACTGTAAAACAAAGCATGCACATGCAGAGGTAAAATACACACAGACATACAAGAACATGCAAATTCTGATTTAAGGACATTCATTTATGAGTTTTATAATCTGATAAGAGTTTAATTTGAATTCAAAAAGTGCTGATATGATGGAAAAGTAAGAAATTAGCATTCTCTTTTCTCTTGGAGTATCAAACGAAAAAATGCACAACATTTCGAAAACACAACAAAACGTGCAATATATTAAGAAACTCTAACAAAAACTCAATTTGCATTGCACGATGTAAAAAAATAAATAGAAATAATGACATTCATTAGAACTTTATAAACAAAACAAAGTAGTCATTCCATTCAATGTCAAGAGATAAACAAAAGGCACAATAATAAAACTAATATACAAAGAAAGATAACAATAAACTCATGAATGAGAAGCACTGCTAGTCAAAAACCTGAAGTTGGAAACTATAGACAACATATACGTATCTTAATCACCATCCTCTCACCTTACTGTAGGGAATAAAACGTGAATGTCTGTCACGAAAAAACAACATGCATCAAGTCAGTGACAGAGGAAAATATCGCACAAGTCTACAATCTTTACTACTGATGAAAATACATGCAGCCATGATGCTTATGAAGAAATTCTCACCCGTTTTACCAGGATTTCTAATTTTTTAACTCTGCATGCAGATATACTGTTCATCAACAGAACTGATGTAATCTTTCATTGAAATCAGGAAAGAAAACGTTTGGAAGTGTTTTTTCTGTAGCTAAGTACTTGTTGATTGAATTGTGTTGGCATTTAACCATGGAACCCGTTTTCTTTTGTCTTAATATACAACTCCTTTGTTGTTATCTCATAACATTTGTACATTCACTTTAACATCTACAGAGTTGTGTGCACAACATATCACTATAGCACACGTCTTACATTATTAGACTAATATTTCTTAATGTCAGAGTGTAATATATTACGCCAATAGGACAAAAACTCACATTGCTATCATGAATATATCACCATCTAGTGCCTAGGACTCAGCTGTCAATGTACAGATTTCAATTTAAAAGGAAACAAAAAACAACAAAACCATAACCTGTGATGCATTTGATGCAATATCATACATGACTGTCAACTTCCTGTTTGATTGAATGAGAGGGCACCAATGAAAAGAAAGTATCAAACTAAAAAAAAAAATCAGAGACAACAAGCCAGTAAGACACACGAAACATTTAACTATATACATATATGTGTAAACAAGCAAACATAAATAATGAAAACAAAATGCATTATAAAGAAAAAAAATCTTTAAAGATATAGGTATTAAAGGAAAATTTAAGGAAAATTGATCTTGGCATATTGTCATAAAAAAATAAAACATGAGGGAAAAAGACAGTCACTTTGTAAATAATCAATAAAGCACCCAGCTGTTTTATTAAAACGACTACTAATTTTAGAGTCAAGTATAGTGATGTACCTCTCTAACTCCATTCAGTGTCAATAAATCCAAACAGTAAAAGGCGCAGGCAATTAAGATCAAACATCTTTATTGATGTAAAAACAAATGCAGACAGTACAAGATAGTAATGAAGCTATAATAGTCAGTGTCACTCACTGATTGTAGAGGAATCTGACATGATAAACGTAGGCAAGATCCTGGAAACATGCCAAAGGCACAAATTTTGGCAACCAAATTCACAAGACAAGCATAAAATTGTGTTCACTTTTAGTCGTTTACTGGGACAGAATTTGTATCAAGTGAGAAGATTCAAAAGATGCTGGGGGTATATATCTAATATATTACATATGTGCTAGAACCTTAATATAATCCTATATAATTCTGCAGAATAATAACTACAACAGATATCTCAATAAATAATTACTGAGGTTACAAGTTGAAGTAGCTTCCGTAAACCGTGAAATAAGCATGCCTCATAATAGTTATTTGGAGGGAGTCCTGCTGACAAACCACTTAAAATCTTCTGATATTCCTAACAAGATTTTGCCTTAATCCATGCGACATAAATTTATTAAACAGCATAATAAATTATTTATTAATTCTCCATGATATCATCTGATATCAACAATGAAATAAGTCGAATAATGACCACAAAATAACTATGATGACCACCTTAGGCTTGCCTTTTCAATGTAAAATGCACATATCCTGTGCAAATTCAACAATAGCCAAAACTCAGAGCAACCACTCGGCTTGTAAACTTGCATCACTCAGTGGTAACTCAATATAGATTTAAGTCAGGCAACTAATGAAAGATCAGCAACCACAAAAATAAAAGTTATGGATCTTCTGAACAAAATATCACAATACCTATATATATATATAAATATTACATTAAAAAACGTGTACAAACACACTATAATAATATAAAAATGGTCCTACACATCAGAAAGGGGGGATTCTTTACAGAGAGGGATTCCTAAAAAGTCAGATTCTGCATCAAATAAGAAACACAGTTATAAAATGAAAAAAAAACTTGTCTAATGAAGGCAGTGGGAAAAGAGGTGACTGAAAATATACTGGGCAGTTGGTTCTGTAAAATATTTTTTTAAAAAGTCAATATTGACTTTAGTGATGTAGACTATCAAATCAAAATAACTACACCTTTAAAAAACCACTAAAATACTTGACAAACACCATTTCTGTAAATTAATATTCAATAAACATAAAATAGTTTAAAAATGCACTAGCATAATATTTTTAAAAATCAAAACTCCTTCAAGAGGCATATCCAATCAGAAGTCTTAAATCCTAAATTGTAAAATTCAAAATTTTGGTCCTAGAAAAATTCAATCGCAATGATCTTGATTATATGTAACTAAAGGCATTGCAAAACAATTAACCAAAAATAATATCACCAAACAATGGACTCAGTGTTCTCCCCAGGATTTTTTGATAGCGCTGTATTTAGAGCGCGCGACACGACCTTAATAGAGCTTGTTATGAACCGTGTCGCTGCAGTTTAATGTTTTTCATGTTNTGACCCTTCAAAGCATCTAATGAACATGTATATAGCACAAATGAAATTCAATTGACCAACATGACCAAACAAAAAGCTAAATATCACAACCCTACGAAAAGGCAACATACACAACCCAGCTGGAACTCTTCATTCTAACCTAGATCCTGTAATATAGAATCTGTAGCTAATGTCGAAATTGTGATAATCCACAATTGACTATTTAAAATTTCAAAATAAGATCAGGGTTAAAAGTCCAGGCACATGTATTTACTTTTCTATATTTTTCCTTGTGATCATGTGTAAAAATACCAAGTACATGTACATTCTAACATGGACTGAAACTTAAGAGCTTTAGAATAAAAGCTATCAGTAATAACAGTTTAGCACCTCCACTGCTGATGCAATAAGAATTTCCTACTCCACTTTCCTATATAATGTAGTGTATACGTGTATTTTGAATACGTGGGAAAGCCTGTATTAGTATAAAATGTTGAAAACTCCAGCCCAAATTGCACATTAAAACATACAAAATACAACCTCATCACTGGCAAGAATACTGTTCTAAACTGTTCACAGTTCATGACTTAGCATTGACACAAACCTGCGTGGGCTTTCGTATGGAAGCAGCCTTTCCGTCCCCTTGCGAGGCCCTGGTGGGGGTGACTGTTCCCGAGCTGTGCACGACACTGACTGGGATATGCACTCCACGAGATGCCCCTGCCGGGGACACGTGAGTGATGGCTTTACTTGTTGGACTAGAAGTTACAGGTGACGACAGACTAGGTTTGTTTGGGGGTAAGGGTGGAGGAGTCCCCCTTCCTTGGACCGCGACTTTCCGGGGTGACATGCTGACTGGGGATGAGGGGGAACTCGAGTGCCCCACATTCACGGTCAGTACTTTCCCGCCGCCTGACGTCAGCACGGCTGTCGACCCGGTCTGTAGGGGAATTCTGGCTCCTCCCCTGTACATTTCTGTATTCCGGTCTATAGATACAGGTTCTGTTGGGGCTACTCTCATTTCTTGTGTGTCTGTTCTATAGCCCTCTGTCACTGATCTCTCAGGAGAATGACTATACCGGACACCTTTCTGTATCACCGAGTCCATCATACGACTTTTGTCTGTCACATCGCTCAGTTTCAGATTTCCCTCACTGACCCTCCCTAACTTGGGTGGCAGCTGCCCCACATTGGGACTGACCACCGCCAGATTACTACTCCCCACCTTGTCCAATGCTTTGGCTGTAGACTTAATCTCAATACTCTGAAAACTGTCTTTTCCGGTAACCACTTTCTCCAGTGCCACCTGTTTCTGTAGTAAATCAATCTGATGTTGAAGAGCTTCCACTTGATTGGACAGTTCTCGATTCTTGGTCTCCTCACGACCAAGTTTCCCCCTCAACTGCTCGCGTTCGACATCGAAATCACTCATCTGCTTCTCCATCACTGCCTCCATTTTGAGCGACTTTTTGCTCTCGATCACTAAGCCCTCCACCACATTACTCGTCTTCTCCTGCTCATCCTGAAGCTGCTGTTCTAGCTTTTGGATTTGCGCCCTGTCTTTGACTAACTTTTCTATCAGCTTTTTCTGTTCTTTGATTAACATGACGGCCACCTGCTTATGCTTGATGGAGTTAGCGCGCTCTTCCTCCAGACTGGCTAATGTTTTCTTCAGATCCTTCTCTAGCTTCTTGTTCTGACTTTTCTCGTACTCAATCTGCAACGAATACAAAAATATATCTAATTTATTTGTAACGTCTTATGGATAACTTTTTATACTAAGCATAAAATAGCTTTATCTATCCATTATACACCCCTCATAACGCAAATTGAATTTTAAGAAACAAAACAATTTTCACAAATAATACTAAAGGAGGAGTGATGTATTTTAGAGGACAGGAAACTGTATTATCCAAGGAAATGAAAGATACGCATTCGTGATTTTCATCCGTTACTGTAAAAAATTTGAGGTCACAATACAATAGGTGATCGACCTTGTGACTATGAATTACTAGCTTATTGCGAATGGACGAGAACATTTTATGTGTGACTACTTGAAAACATGCATATTACAATGTCATAAGAAAATTTAAAGCAAATAATTCAATAATGATCTCTTCAAAAATCTCTGATAGATTTTCCTTTAGTTTTGTAAGGTGATTGACATACATGTAAAATCATACTAAATATGAAGGTTAAGATATTCATATACAGTTAACTTCAATATCTTGAACAATGATATCTCGTTTACCATAGCTATGTCGAATTGATTTGGAAGTCTCAGCAACATATTTTCTGAGTATTTATACATCTATACCCTTGATATCTAGAATTATTTTTTTTCGGGGAGGG
>CAJDSM010004946.1:553-19264 GCA_903981925.1 Ostrea lurida
TCGCGAGGTTTATATCATTATTCGCGAATCGTTGGTACAGCGCACACAAATATAGCGAAAAAAAAGCCGCCAGCCTCCACTTACATAGAGCGACGCTCCCCGACTAAGTATCTGTCTTTTTCCTACTTAGGATTTGAACTGACAGGTAACCCCGTTTACTGTTGTTTCGATCTTATAGGTTTCTATGGTCGGTTGACCGTCGCAGAGGATGCTTAATAAACGTTCCCATGACACCTTGAACTTCCCCTGCCTTCGCTTTGTGTCGGTGAGGTCGTGTTGCCTATACTACTGGGGATCCGTTGTTTGCGCTACTTTGATTCGTATTTTCGTATGTGGGATTTATTACGATTTGATCACTTGTTCTCGTCTTCAACCTTTTTTCGTTCTATCTTAGTGCCCCCTGGGTAAGCTGATCCCACTTATGACATTCATTATATCTGATATTGAATTGCTCCTACTGGTGGTCTCGGGCGTATGACTTGTCAAATCAGAAGCCAAGGGTCTAAAAAGTACCAGGCTATTGGACAGGGATAAGCGATTAGCCCTGAAACACGTTGGTACGTTGCCACCTACAATTAGTGACTTCTCCGTAACGAGTGAAAATTCTTGTAATGGGAGAAAATAACAAAATTAAATATTGTACATGTA
This sequence comes from Ostrea lurida, assembly GCA_903981925.1. Lineage (NCBI taxonomy): Eukaryota > Metazoa > Mollusca > Bivalvia > Ostreida > Ostreidae > Ostrea > Ostrea lurida. The sequence goes on from CAJDSM010004946.1 coordinate 1,202, forward strand.
TAACAGATTGTCACGTCATAATCAATGTAGGTCAAAATGTATTCACGTCAAGCTGCTGGCTAAGGAGCTTACATTACATTTAATTTGACCCTTTGGTCCGCTCAACCGCTTATCGCTGTTGATATAATCTAATTTGTAATTGGATTGATACATTTTAAAAACAAATCATCAACAAAGTTTTCAGTATCATGAAATAGTTAATATATAAATTAGACTACCACCAAAGTTATTTGATCTGAAATAAGTAAAAAAAAATTAAATAGATATTTATATAGATATTGAACAGAATGTGTTTGGTTTTCTTTGACGTGTTATTACACTTGAGGTTGGGGAATACTATGTGTTGACCCATGAACGATTGTTTGAAAAGAAAAAATAAAGTAACACGAATTTCAGCGCGTTTCCTAACACCTTATCATAGTCTGTTAGTTTTTCAGATGATCAAAAACGTTCTCTGTATAAAAATGTTCCGTTTAAATCCGCATGCATTTCGCTGTCTTATCGCTATTTCATCTTGAAATATCAAATTTACATAATAACAAGAAATATATTTACACGTAATTACATACCGCCTTCTGAGAATGGACTTGGCAGGCCCTTCGCTTATAGTGGCGTTAGTATTCTTCAAAACTCAAAAAACACCTAAGATTATCAGGTTTTTTATATATAAAAACACTACTTGTATGGAACGCTAAATGAATATTAGTTTATTTATTGAAATGGAATTGAAAATACCATGTTTGAACGTTATAGACACTATATACTTGACGTAGGTATTGTATACGATCGTTCGTTAGAAGACTGTAGTTTGAAAGAAAATTATCAAACCGATAGGATCTATACTAATTCAATAATTAATAAAGGTGTAAAACATAACATAACTATCCGTTTCCATGACTTTATAGCGAGTGTATAGTTGCGTGGTTTGTGGATAGCATGATTGGATATATGAGTGTATGATGAGAGATGGTGTGTCTATACCTCACATTTGTCGGTTTGTTGTCGTATATGAAAGATAGTTTCGAGTGGTTACTAAAATTAATTCATGAATTCAATACCAGGGTTTATTCATTAACAGTAAAACTGCAAATAAAAGAGTACATATCGGAGTAAGCCATTTAAAATTTGTAAAGCATTTATCATGAGTACCGTATGACGCGTTCCCAGCAATTTTGCCGTGTTTACTGTTTCATTACACAACAAGCAGCCTTACCAATCTCCAATGCACATTTGTAAGTGTCAACTATTTCAGAAACCTTTTCGTATGGTTTTCATTTGTACAGATTCATGAAAACAAATTGTGTTTAAAAGGACAAACGTTATTGACTGGCGAAACAGACCAGTTATTCAAATTGGTTCATTGATTTTAAGAGCCCTGTAATATTGTGATTCTATGTTAGAATTATCTCCACGTCCCTGACGAGGCACGAACCCACTCATTAACAAACCGGAAGGCAATGTCGTGGGCACTGCCACTCAAGTAATTAGGAGCATGTCTCTATAGTCAATTCAAAAAGAAAGGCGATAACTAACCCCAACAAAAGTTCTTCAATGAAACCTTTTCTGGGACGTCTCTTCCAGGAGACAAAATAAAAGGTTAAAAATTATTAACATATTTTGTATAAATTCCATTGTGCGTTTATTACAATTTTTTTGATTGAAAAAATTAAAATGAAACAAGAATTACACATCAATAAATCCAAAAACATGAACATTACAATAAAGCGCATTATGAAAACAAACATCGTAACGATTGGAACATAATATTTTTTTAATTGCTCATTACAGTGAACAAATTGGAAATTGTATAAGAAGTAAAAATTCTTTTTGGAGAAATTTGATCGATGTCTGTAAACTCTCATGAAATATGCAGAAGACTACGGACACCAAACTTCACAAATTAATTAAACATAAAACTTTTATTCAGTTGTGAGATGGAAAAAAATGTCCAAAAGTTTACACATCGATAAATTTCTGCAAAAAGAATGTTTAATTCCTATACTAATTGCAGATTTGTCACATGTCTTTTAAGATCAGATTTCCCTCCCCGAAAGGCTTGAAAAAGCACGGTAAATGAAATAGCTGATGCCTTCTTTTTTTAAATTAATGGGGCCACTGCAACGCTTCTCGAATATTTCGACAGAATTGTTATCCAATTGGAATTTCAGAGCCCTGGAGAATCGCCTTGACCCAGCAGCAAATTTGATGTGGAATAAAAGCTAGACATATGTTAAATATTTTGAAATTCACCCATTCGTCAGAAAATGCAGTTTTGATAGAAAATGATTTTAAATTATTTTGTAAAAAAACCCTGCTTGATTCAGCTCTCGATCTACAGTTCAGTAGGCTAACCTACTGAGATACTCCGCTAGGCATTTAACAGCCATTATGACGGTGTAGAGATCTACCTTAACTATGATAACAATACATCTTTTGATCTCGTGCAAAACAGATATCGCCAAATATTATTATAAAACGGGTTGTTTTTTTCATGAAGGTAGTATCTTTAATTGGTGCACGAAACAGAAACCATGATTAGAGTGACAGATTGAAAATACGAGTTTGCGACAGTTACTAATGTTTATTATAATCTATAATGCATATGTTTAAATGGACAGGTAACTAATGTTTATCATAATCTATAATGCCTATGTTAAAGTGAACGGTGTCCGGATACTCGAGCACCAACATTGGATTTTTCTTTGTAGTACAGCTAGTTTGAGCCCCCACCCCCACCCCCGTGTGCATTCAGGCTTCTGTTTCGTTCCAATGCGTTCCACTGTGTCCTCGCCTGAACAGAGTGGATTATTACTGAGAGCCGTCAGGAGATATCATTTACATAAGAATCAATCAGTCATGTGGGTAAGATATTACCCCCTCTGTACTTCGGCAGGTGTTGCTTATGCCAGATTGTGTGCCATGTACCTGACCTAAGGTCATTTGGTTGTCAGTTGGTAGAAAATTTTACGCATCGCAGTGTGACAGAGAATATAAGTTTATAGATTTGTTCTGTGACCGGATGGTCGTGATTCAATTAAGTCCCGCTTGCCAAACCGAAGAGTATACATAAAGATCGCTCCCTAGCTAAAACTCCGCAATTTAAAAGAGTCAGGGCCTATGGATATGACCTCAGAAACAGAGGTCTCTTGCAGTAGGAATGGGCTCATTTATGGTACCTTCACACTTACAGATCCTTACGTATTCCAACAATCTGTAAAAGTACACGGTTGTTACGATTTAGACACTTTAAAGAGCTTTAAGATTATATACGGCCATTTGCGATGCATTTACGTCAAACATTTACGATTTTTACGAGTGAACACGGAAAAAACGAGCAATTTATGACATTTTACGAGCTTGTTGGAGATTGTTACGAGTATATTACGGAAAGTTGCGATTTAGCTTAGCTTTTACGTGAGAATCACGGCCTTTACAAATAGATAATCATTCGACAACTGATATACTTGAAACAGCATGGCATACATGTATGAGAGGTACTGAGTAAAATTGCATTGATAGCCATTTCTTACAACTGCTCTTTTACTTCCCATATGACGCGTAAGATATCGTGTCTAAATGTAAAACGCCCTTTATGACTCTGAACAATCCTAAAGCGATCGTAACCCGAGTGAATGAAATCTTACGGTTTGTGACGAGCTATAAAGGGATACCGAAGAGTGATTTACGAATACTTGCGATTGACTACGAGTCGGAGATCCGTAAGGACTTGTAAGAAAAATCCTGTGTATTAAAGTGGTATACCGGTAAAGGGCATACATGTTATGACATGCTTCCAAAGTACATAAAACGATATTGCAATTTTTTCTTTATTAATTAGGTAAATCGAGTAATCCGTAGTCAAACCAGTATGTTAAGAATGGCCCAACAGTGGTATCAAACTCGCGTGATGATTATCGACCTTAGGTACCATCAATTTATTTACCAGTAGTCTGCTCGGCATAAGAATTTGGTCATTCTCAGAATATTTTTTACGTATCGAGTTGAGAGGCATAAACAGCGTATGCCAAGATGTTTGAATATTGCTACAGAGATAAGGGAAATTTACGATAATGAAACAAACTTTATCACGGATGTCAAAGTCGACTTCTTAGTTTGCTGTTGTCTGTGTTCTGTAAAATATCAATATGAAACAAAATGCGGAACGTCCTGTACTTTTAAATCAAAATGTGTTTCCCCACAATTTTGTTTTGACTATAGCTGCAATAGTAAACCAAAACTTTTTAGCATAGAAAATCAAATTATCAAAAATTCTTACTGTAAATGCACAGTAAATTAGTATACAATATGTTGCGTTTAACAAGAGGAATTCGGTTATTGAAATTCTATAATAGAAGGACAAAGCACAACTAAATGAAATTCATGTAGTTTGCGAATCACATTCTGTGGCTCGGGAATGTTTTAGATGAACAAAGTCCTTTCATTAAGTAACATGAGCTTTAATTTCAGAGTAATCCTCTCTTTAAGACTCTTTTAGACTGAAATTAGTTAGATTTTTCCTACAAACGACACGGCACGAAAGCAACCATCTTATATTATTGTGACATGTTGGCACCATTATCGTGACGCTGGCTTGCATTTCTTCATTCATTTGGTTAGTATTTGAAATTCAGTAAAGAAGCCATATACATTTTAATATATATCTGGATTGATGAAGTAACTTGATGCCTCTTTCAAATGTACAGTATACTTTTTGTTAATGAGCAGTGTCAGCCAGTGTATACGTTATATATGCTAGGACATCTGAAGAAAACATATTTTGCGTTTTGTTTGCCAAATTCAAGTTGTTTTCCTTTTTCCAGAGAAATTTCTGAAATTCTCGTACGTTTATTAACCGCACAGTCTGACCAAATAATTCACGATGTCCAATACTGAGTATGGGTGGTGGCCGCCGTCAGTCGGTGTCGACTATTGATATTGCGCCCTCATAAGTTCTATTGTTATAAATGGTGCAGCGTCGGCTGTGGCTGGATAGTCCAATTTGGCAGCGACGATCCCTTTCCGCATCTGTGCAATCATGGATGTCTATTGGGTTCCATTCCTAGACATGTTGCTTTCTGTCTAGCTTCTCTCTCAGGCAGATATAATATTTCTCCTTTCCCCCGAGAAAAGTTCGGAGCATACTACGCCATTGGTAAAACGTCTGCGACTGGTTTGAAGTCAAGTCAAGTGAGATTACAACCGTTCATTGAAGCAAAGCGAACTGCCCTCGCGGAATACAAGCGCTCACCAAATGAAAGTCCTTCCAAACACTCGGAGCCCATAATGCAGCAATCGCAGAAGATGTGCCCACAAATTATTGGCATTATTGGCAGTAGCTCAGTGACAGCATCTAACTTGCAACCGCGACAGGCGACATCAGACGGATGTACGAGGGGACAAGAAAGCTCTTGGTCCCACTCAAATCAAGATGCCTCCTCAAATCGTCCAGCAGGGAATTGATCACTGACAAGAAACGATGGAGAGATGGGTACATGTAAGCGCTACTCGGAGCTGTACTCCAGGAGATGATGCGTTAGCGTTCTGCATTATAAACCATTACCCACCATGACAGACCACGAGCCAGCAGTGGAGGAGCCAGGAAGGCTATCGACAGCTTGAACTGTAGTACGGAGCGGTACCGATGGCATTCCACCAAACTTGACAAGCATTACAAATCCACCCTCTTGCATCCACTGCACGATGTCTTATGCCAATGCTGGAGAGAAGGATCTTTGCCTCTGTACGTGCAAGATGCCAATGCCATCTCCTGTACAGAGAAAAAGGTGACAGAAGCGGCATCTCCCTTCTGAGCATTGTTGGCAAACTCTCATGTTCGCACCATCCCTGTTCGCCTCCAACAGCTGGCCGAGCGTGTCTAACTAGAACCAAAGTGTGACTTTCTAGCGGAATGGCCAACAATGGATATGATCTTCCTCCACCAAACTACAGAAGAAGTGCAGGGAGCAGCAGAATCCTCTCGATAAGCATTCATTGACCTCACGAAAGCTTTTGACTTGTCAGTAGGAAAGGACTCATCAGCCGCCTCCTGAAAATTGGACGCCCCTGAAACTACATACATGTAGTTTGATCAGGTCCTTTCCGTGACAACATCAAAGCACCTGTCCAACGCTGATTATATCGTAGTGTTTGGTTATCGCTTGTATTGAAACAGATCTAAACAAAACATGCATTAATTAAGATTATATACTTTAAAGATTACATTACAAGAAAGTCCGTTTGCTATACCAAGTAAGTTGTATTGAATTCTATTGTGGTGTAGCTGAATTTCTAAGTCTCGTTACATGGTACAGTACTAATAAACTCCCTTTATCTGTCTGTCTGGGTTTTTTTCTCACGCCGACACAAGTGAATAAACATGTCCTTTTAAAAATAAAAATGTTCAATTCAATAAACTTGTCTGGGTGCTTTGTTTCTAGATATGTCTTGATTTCGTGTTTAGATATCTATAACTGTGCCCAGTTATCTTGTTCATAAATATGTTCTAGATTGCATGTTTATAGATATGTCCAGATTTCGTTTTAGATATGTCTTTTGATTCCGTGTTTGTAGGTATTTTTGATTTCGTGTTTAGGAATATGCCCTGATGTAGTGTTTTATAGAATAGCCAGATACCTTTTATAAAATAGGGATATTTACACAAAGTTCGGATAACGTCAACATTGTCGACTATAGTTCGGCGATGACTCCAATAGGAATGGATACGCGATAACGTCAGCAAGTACGACTATCTCCTCTAATTTCTCAATGACGTCAGTAAGCATGACCATTATCTCTAAGTAAACGGTATATCAATAGGCATGACTGCTATATCTAATTACGGGAGTAGACCACGGCTATTATATAAAAGTACGCGACAACGCAAATTGGCATGGCATAATCTGTAATTAATTGATAACCTCAATAGACAAAACTATAATCTCTTATTACGCGATAATTCCTGTCTATACGAATAATTACGCGATAATTCCTGCAGGCCATACTATTATTATATAATAATTTACGCGATAACATCAAAAGGCATGACTACTATCTCTGAATAAATGATAACTTCATGACTATTATGTAAGTACGTGAATGACTCCTTTATACATAGCTATTATATCAAATCCCGCGATATGACATTATATCAAAGTACGCGATAAATTCAACATGCATGGCTATTACATGTATATCAATTACGTGATAAATCCAATACGCATGAATTGTAACTTGTTATGCGAAAGATCCACAGAATAGACATGCTTTTACACGTACGTCCCATTACGCAATGAATTCGATATTTATGCTTATTATGCCGTATTTTCGAGATAAAGTCAACAAGTACATGTACATTAAATTATTTTAGGGGGATCTTAATCATTCGTTCATAAGGGATTTGGTTCGTTATTTTCCATCCTAGAACATGATACGTGTTCCAAATTAACTTTGTGAGAAATAATCGACATAATTAAAACGTTCAGTGTAATTGAAACTTTGCAATTGTTATATTTAATTCACTTTCGTAACAACGTTACAAGAGTTATAATGTGAATTGCCCTACGAATTTTAAAAATTACAGGCAGTCTTCAAATATTTTTTTTTTTTACAACTTCCATATTCATGATAAATATTGGTGATGGTTTCAGATCGAACCGCTCCCACTTTAGTTTATCGAACGAATGATTAAGATCCCCCTAAAATAATTTAATTGTACATGTACTTGTTGACTTTATCTCGAAAATACGGCATAATAAGCATAAATATCGCATTCATTGCGTAATGGGACGTACGTGTAAAAGCATGTCTATTCTGTGGATTCTTCGCATAACAAGTTACAATATCATGCGTATTGGATTTATCACGTAATTGATATACATGTAATAGCCATGCATGTTGAATTTATCGCGTACTTTGATATAATAGTCATATCGCGGGATTTGATATAATAGCTATGTATAAAGGAGTCATCACGTACTTACATAATAGTCATGAAGTTATCATTTATTCAGAGATAGTAGTCATGCCTTTTGATGTTATCGCGTAATTATTATAATAATAGTATGGCCTGCAGGAATTATCGCGTAATTATTCGTATAGACAGGAATTATCGCGTAATAAGAGATGATAGTTTTGTCTATTGAGGTTATCAATTAATTACAGATAATGCCATGCCAATTTGCGTTGTCGCGTACTTTTATATAATAGCCGTGTCTACTCCCGTAATTAGATATAGCAGTCATGCCTATTGATGATACCGTTTACTTAGAGATAATGGTCATGCTTACTGACGTCATTGAGAAATTAGAGGAGATAGTCGTACTTGCTGACGTTATCGCGTATCCATTCCTATTGGAGTCATCGCCGAACTATAGTCGACAATGTTGACGTTATCCGAACTTTGTGTAAATATCCCTATTTATAAAAAGGTATCTGGCTATTCTATAAACACTACATCAGGGCATATTCCTAAACACGAAATCAAAACATACCTACAAACACGGAATCAAAAGACATATCTATAAACACGAAATCTGGACATATCTATAAACATGCAATCTAGACATATTTATGAACAAGATAACTGGGCACAGTTATAGATATCTAAACACGAAATCAAGACATATCTAGAAACAAAGCACCCAGACAAGTTTATTGAATTGAACATATTTTATTTTTAAAAGGACATGTTTATTCACTTGTGTCGGCGTGAGAAAAAAACCCAGACAGACAGATAAAGGGAGTTATTAGTACTGTACCATGTAACGAGACTTAGAAATTCAGCTACACCACAATAGAATTCAATACAACTTACTTGGTATAGCAAACGGACTTTCTTGTAATGTAATCTTTAAAGTAATAAAATCTTAATTAATGCATGTTTTGTTTAGATCTGTTTCAATACAAGCGATAACCAAACACTACGTATAATCAGCGTTGGACAGGTGCTTTGATGTTGTCACGGAAGGACCTGATCAAACTACATGTATGTAGTTTCAGGGGCGTCCAATTTTCAGGAGGCGGCTGATGAGTCCTTTCCTACTGAACAAGTCAAAAGCTTTCGTGAGGTCAATGAATGCTATATCGAGAGGATTCTGCTGCTCCCTGCACTTCTTCTGTAGTTGGTGGAGGAAGATCATATCCATTGTTGGCCATTCCGCTAGAAAGTCACACTTTGGTTCTAGTTAGACACGCTCGGCCAGCTGTTGGAGGCGAACAGGGATGGTGCGAACATGAGAGTTTGCCAACAATGCTCAGAAGGGAGATGCCGCTTCTGTCACCCTTTTTCTCGTACAGGGAGATGGCATTGGCATCTTGCACGTACAGAGGCAAAGATCCTTCTCTCCAGCATTGGCATAAGACATCGTGCAGTGGATGCAAGAGGGTGGATTTGTAATGCTTGCTCAAGTTTGGTGGAATGCCATCGGTACCCGCTCCGTACTACAGTTCAAGCTGTCGATAGCCTTCCTGAGCTCCTCCACTGCTGGCTCGTGGTCTGTCATGGTGGGTAATGGTTTAAATGCAGAACGCTAACCGCATTCTCTCTGGAGTACAGCTCCGAGTAGCGCTTTACATGTACCCATCTCTCCATCGTTTCTTGTCAGTGATCAATTCCCTGCTGGACGATTTGAGGAGGCATCTTGATTTGAGTGGGACCAAGAGCTTTCTTGATCCCCTCGTACATCCGTCTGATGTCGCCTGTCGCGGTTGCAAGTTAGATGCTGTCACTGAGCTACTGCCAATAATGCCAATAATTTGTGGGCACATCTTCCTGCGATTTGCTGCATTATGGGCTCCGAGTGTTTGGAAGGACTTTCATTTGGTGAGCGCTTGTATTCCGCGAGGGCAGTTCGCTTTGCTTCAATGACGGTTGTAATCTCACTTGACTTGACTTCAAACCAGTCGCAGACGTTTACCAATGGCGTAGTATGCTCCAGGAACTTTTCTCGGCGGGAAAGGAGAAAATTCATATCTCTGCCAATGAGAGGAGAGCTAGACAGAAAGCACATGTCTAGGAATGGAACCCAATAGACATCCATGATTGCACCAGATGCGGAAAGGGATGTCGCTGCCAAATTGGACTATCCAGCCACAGCCGACGCTGCACCATTTATAACAATAGAACTTATTGAGGGCGCAATATCAATAGTCGACACCGACTGACGGCGGCCACCACCACCATACTCAGTATTGGACATCGTGAATTATTTGGTCAGACTGTGCGGTTAATAAACGTACGAGAATTTTCAGAAATTTCTCTGGAAAAAGGAAAACAACTTGAATTTGGCAAACAAAACGCAAAATATGTTTTCTTCAGATGTCCTAGCATATATAACGTATACACTGGCTGACATCTGCTCATTAACAAAAAGTATACTGCTACATTTTGAAAGAGGCATCAAGTTACTTCATCAATAACAGATATATATTAAAATGTCATGGCTTCTTTACTGAATTTCAAATACTAACCAAATGAATGAAGAAATGCAAGCCAGCGTCACGATAATGGTGCCAACATGTCACAATAATATAAGATGGTTGCTTTCGTGCCGTGTCGTTGTAGGAAAAATCTAACTAATTTCAGTCTAAAAAGAGTCTTAAAGAGAGGATTACTCTGAAATTAAAGCTCATGTTACTTAATGAAAGGACTTTGTTCATCTAAAACATTCCTCCGAGCCACAGAATGTGATTCGCAAACTACATGAATTTCATTTAGTTGTGCTTTGTCCTTCTATTATAGAATTTCAATAACCGAATTCCTCTTGTTAAACGCACATATTGTATACTAATTTACTGTGCATTTACAGTAAGAATTTTTGATAATTTGATTTTCTATGCTAAAAAGTTTTGGTTTACTATTGCAGCTATAGTCAAAACAAAATTGTGGGGAAACACATTTTGATTTAAAAGTACAGGACGTTCCGCATTTTGTTTCATATTTGGATATTTTACAGAACACAGACAACAGCAAACTAAGAAGTCGACTTTGACATCCGTGATAAAGTTTGTTTCATTATCGTAAATTTCCCTTATCTCTGTAGCAATATTCAAACATCACTGGCATACGCTGTTTATGCCTCTCAACTCGATACGTAAAAACATATTCTGAGAATGACCAAATTCTTATGCCGAGGCAGACTACTGGTAAATAAATTGATGGTACCTAAGGTCGAATATCATCACGCGAGTTTGATACCACTGTTGGGCCATTCTTAACATACTGGTTTTGACTACGGATTACTCGATTTACCTAATTAATAAAGACAAATTGCATATCGTTTTATGTACTTTGGAAGCATGTCATACATGTATGCCCTTTACCGGTATACCACTTTAATACTCACGGATTTTTCTTACAAGTCCTTACGGATCTCCGACTCGTAGTCAATCGCAAGTATTCGTAAATCACTCTTCGGTATCCCTTTATAGCTCGTCACAACTCGTAAGATTTCATTCACTCGGGTTACGATCGCTTTACGGATTGTTCAGAGTCATAAAGGGCGTTTTACATTTAGACACGATTACTTTACGCGTACATATGGGCTAGTAAAAGAGCAGTTGTAGAAATGGCTATCAATGCAATTTTACTCAGTACCTCTCATACATGTATGCCATGCTGTTTCAAGTAATATCAGTTGTCGAATGATTATCTATTTGTAACAGGCCGTGATTCTCACGTAAAAGCTAAGCTAAATCGCAACTTTCCGTAATATACTCGTAACAATCTCCAAAAAGCTCGTAAAATGTCATAAATTGCTCGTATTTTTCCGTGTTCACTCGTAACAAATCGTAAATGTTTGACGTAAATGCATCGCAAATGGCCGTATATAATCTTAAGCTCTTTAAAGTGTCTAAATCGTAACAATCCGTGTACTTTTACAGATTTGTGGAATACGTAAGGATCTGTAAGTGTGAAGGTACCATAAATGAGCCCATTCCTACTGCAAGAGGACCTCTGTTTCTGAGGTCATATCCCATAGGCCCTGACTCTTTTAAATTGCGGAGTTTTAGCTAGGGAGCGATCTTTATGTATACTCTTCGGTTTGGCAAGCGGGACTTAATTGAATCACGACCATCCGGTCACAGAACAAATCTATAACCACTATATTCTCTGTCACACTGCGATGCGTTAAAATTTTCTACCACTGACAACCAAATGACCTTAGGTCAGGTACATGGCACACAATCTGGCCATAAGCAACACCTGTCCGAAGTACAGAGGGGGTAATATCTTACCCCTACATGACTGATTGATTCTTATGTAAATGAAATATCTCCTGACGGCTCTCAGTAAGTAATCCACTCTGTTCAGGCGAGGACACAGTGGAACGCATGGAACGACAACAGAAGCCTGAATGCACACGGGGGTGGGGGGTGGGGGCTCAAACTAGCTGTACTACAAAGAAAAATCCAATGTTGGTGCTCAGATATCCGGACACCGTTCACTTTAACATAAGCATTATAGATTATGATAAACATTAGTTACCTGTCCACTTTAACATATGCATTATAGATTATAATAAACATTAGTAACCTGTCCAACTCGTATTTTCAATCTGTCACTCTAATCATTGAGTTTCTGTTTCGTGCACCAATCAAAAGATACTACCTTCAATGAAAAAAACAACCCCGTTTTATATAATATTTGGCGATATCTGTTTTGCACGAGATCACAAGATGTATTGTTATCATAGTTAAGGTAGATCTCTACACCGTCATAATGGCTGTTAAATGCCTAGCGGAGTATCTCAGTAGGTTAGCCTACTGAACTGTAGATCGAGAGCTCGAATCCAGCAGGGTTTTTTTAAAAATAATTTAAAATCATTTTCTATCAAAACTGCATTTTCTGACGAAATGGTGTGAATTTCAAAATATTGTTTAACATATCGTCTACTTTTCATCCACATCAAATTTCTCTGGTGTAGCATTCCACTCTGAATTCCAATTGGAAACATCTGTGAATATTCAGAAGCGTTGCAGTGCCCATTAATTTAAAAAAAGAAGGCATCAGCATTTCATTTCCGTGTCTTTTTCACCCTTATCGTGGGAGGGGGAAATCTGATCTTAAAAGACATTGAAAATCTTGCATTAGTATAGGATTAAACATTCTTTTTGAAGAATTTATCGATGTGTAAACTTTGGACATTTTACTCACAAACTGAATAAAAGTTTATGTTAATTAAATTTGTGAGTTTGGTTCCGTATTCTTCTGGGATTTATGAGAGTTTACACATCGATAAATTCTCCAAAAAGAATTTTTACTTCTTATAATTCCAATTTGTTCACTGTATGAGCAATTAAAAAAATATTAATAGTTCCATACGTTACGATGTTTGTTTTCATGCGCTTATTGTTATGTCATGTTTTTGGATTTATTGATGTGTAAATTCTTGTTTCCAATTAATTTTATCCAATCAAAAAATTGTAATAAACGACAATGGAATTATAAAATGTTAATAATTTTAACCTTTATTTTCTCCTGGAAGAGACGTCCCAGAAAAAGGTTCATTGAAGAACTTTGTTGGGGTAGTTATCGCCTTTCTTTTGAATTACATATAGAGACATCCTCATAACTTGAGTGCAGTGCCCACGACATGCCTTCCGGTTTGTTAATGAGTGGGTTCGTCCTCTAGGGACGTGGAGATAATTCTAACATAAATCACATTACAGGCTCTTAAACCATCAATGAACCAATTTGAATAATGTTTTCAAGTCAAATAAAACGTTTTGTCCTTTTAACACATTCTGTTTTCATGAATCTGTACAAATGAACCACTACGAAAAGGTTTCTGAAAATGTTGACACTCAAATGTGCATTGGAGATTGGTAAATGCTTGTTGGTGTAATGAAACAATAAACAGGAAAATGCTGGAAGCGTCATACGGTGACTCTGATAAATTGCTTTCAATTTAAATGCTTATCCGATATGTATCTTTTATTTGCATTTTACTGTTAATGAATAAACCCTGGTATTGAATTCATGAATTAATTTTGAGTAAAAATCGTTTCCTTCTTGAAGTAAACCGATGGAGGCTATGCTTTCATCTATATGATAATGCATGAACATAACTCGCTATAAAGTCAATGGAAACGGATAGTTATGTTATGTTACACCTTTATTAATCTTTGATTAAGTATAGACTATCGGTTTGATAATTTCATTTCCAACTACAAGTCTATACGAACGATTATACAAACCTACGTAAGTATAGTGTCTATCGTTCAAACAAGGTATTTTCATTCCATTCAAAAAAACTAATATTCATTTAGCGTTCAATACAGTAGTTTTTATATATAAAAAACTATGATAAATGGTGTTTTTGTTTTAGAATACTACTCCTATAACGAGGGCCTGCCAAGTCCCATTCTCAAGAAGGCGGTATGTATTACGTGTATATACTTGTTAATTATGTAAATTTGATATTTCAAATGAAATACCGATAAAGAGAATGCATGCGGAATTTAAACGGAACATTTTTATACAGAGAAACGTTTTTGATCATCTGAAAACTAACAGATCTAGATAAAGGTGTTAGGAAATGCGCTGAATTCAGTTTACTTTTTTTTCCTTTTCAAAATCGTTATGGGTAACATAGTATTCCAACCTCAAGTGTAATAACACGTCAAAGAAAACCACACAATTCTGTTCAATATTATATACCAATATCTTAATTTAATTTTTTTTTACTTATTTCAGATCAATAATTTGGTGGTAAGTATTTTACTTTAAACTATTTCATGCATACTGAACTTTGTTTGATGATTTTGTTTTTAAATGTATCAATCCAATTACAATTAGATTATTACACAAGCGATATACGTGAGCGGACCAAAGGGTCAAATTAATGTATGTAAGCATTTACGCCAGCAGCTGACGTGACATACATTTTGACCTACATTGTATGCGTGACAATGTTATACATGTACATATTTAATTTGTTATTTATCATCCCATTCAAGAATTTTTTTCACTCGTACGGAGAAGTCACTAATTGTAGGTGGAGTACCACGTGTTTCAGGGTATTGTTATCCTGTCAATGCCTGGTACTTTTTAGACCCTTGGCTTCTGATTGACAGTCATCGCCCGAGACACCAGTAGGAGTCAAATTAATATCAGATATCATGATAGTCATAAGGTGGGATCAGCTACCCAGGGGGCACTACAAGAATACGAAAAGGTGAAGACGACGAACAGTGATCAATCTCATAAATCCCACAAGAATACGGAATCAAAGTTAGCGCAAACACGGATCCCCAGTAGTATAGGCAACACGGACCTCCGGACAAAAAGCCGCACAGGCAGGTCAGGTTTGTCATGTGGAAGTTTAAAGCATCCTTTCTGCCGACCGCGTCACACCCGCCATGAGACACCCTTAGTCGAAACAAAGTAACGGGTTAACCTTCGTCCAACATCTAGTACGAAACATGACCAGTCCAACAAAGGCGTATGAAACAAAAATCAGTCAACATCATGACTTAGTGATAATTTCGTTTTCGCAAGGTCCATCTATAGCGACCGTAGAATTTGCGAAATGATGACTTTAAACGAGATTTGTTATAACCCTGCAACGTCAACTTTTGTTTTTAGTAGTTGGCCTCGCTTTAAAAAGTCCTCATACGCATGGCATGATCTGGCGTATCGAATCAACTGGGAGACATACACACCATACGCAGGTGATAGTGGTACATTACTACATAGACAAGGAAAGTTGACGATCGCAAAGTTAAAGTCATCACGCTTATCATATAATGTAGTTGTCAGTCTGCCATTAGAGGCAATATTGAGTAAAATATCCAAATATGAAGCAGATATGTCAGATTCTGTGGTGTCCTTTATTTCGAATTCGTCTGGATATATCAAATGGAAATAAGTATGAAAATCATGATTGTTGATTGATAAGACATCATCTATATGTAAGATTGAAGGACACGGCAAGTTTTTTTGTTTTTATCACGTAGCAGTTTTTGAACAAATTCTGCTTCGTATGAATATAAAAATAAGTAGAACACGAATTCAAAAGTAAAGTATGCACCGTCTCATTTGAGTCTTATATTTTTTTCTGGTATTAGTAGTCATGTACTCGTATATCATTGAAATTATTTTTCTACATAAAAACTATACACAAGCTCATTCTAATACAGTCCTACCTTAATATTTTCAAAGCGAAAAAATTACCCGAATGTAAAAAAAAAAAAAAAAAAAAAGAATTTTAAAAAATTCTGCAAAGTGTTTTTTACGTACAACATATTCATATTTCAATCGAAGAATTCGTAACACCTCTAATTTTCAATCAAGCTCTCGTAACACCTCTATTTTTAACTCTCTTAACTTATTTCAAATAAAGGTTGTTCTGAATGTGGTGGAGTCTAGTACGGTACAAAGATTATCAAGTCTGAAATATATTTTTGCAATACAAGGACAAATCTTTCAAAGTACATGAATATTTGTTCCAAACTTATTCACTAAATCAAGACATTCTAATAACAAATCGTGTTGGATTCCCCATACGTTATACCTTAATTACGCTATGTTTGGATATACCGGTACAAAAATGCGTGCTTTGCATTCAGAGGAGTCGCCAGATCACAATGTTGCAGATTTCAGATATTTAAGAGACAATATATTGTCAACGTACTGTTATTCGTGTCAACCCCAAGATTCTTTTTTAACGATAAATCACGGGTTCCCTTTACACATCTGCGACATGATCCTTTTTACGAAAATGGTCGATGTTTTAATTAACCTGCTGTCATTTAGAACGGGCACAAATCGATTGATACTATTTAAATAAACTCAGATGATTTCCAAAAGTTATACAATGTCAACCACAAAAATACTTAGGCACTTAAGAAATGAGCTCGGCTGATGAAATTACACGGAGACTTCTGCGTGTTTCTCCCTTCACCGGGGAGGGGGGAAGAAAAATGAAGCTAACATTTTATCAATCAGCTATTTTGTACAGTGTGCTGATTAACGTTTTTTATGCAAATCAGGGAAACAATCACCATCATTTAATCAAGTTAGATATTGACAATTGTAGGGATTGCTTATTTTATGGCGAAACACGATAGTTCTCCCTGTTAGTCAATGGAGGAATTTAAAGCTGAACCACTTTATTTTTTGGCACTTCATTTGATTTCCTTTTTCATGCGCTAAAATCAATCTCCACTTTACGAGCGGAGACAGTCATTTTATTTATTTCTCAGCACAACCTTGTCATAATACCAGCTCTAAATGCACAATTTATCACATCACTTGCCGGCCATTAAATGTTTTGAAGAATAGCAAATTTGTAACACTAAATTTTACTGTCAATATATCAAAACGGTTGATCAAATTGCACGTTCTATCAGAATAACACAAAATTGGCAATACACTCTTCCCTCATTTACAGTCAAACCAGTTAGGGAGAGGCCATAAGGACCAAATATAGTTTAATTTTTGGATTAAAATGTAGGCAACTGTACGGCTAAAGTACTGAAGCACCCATCTGTTAACATTTGGAAATATGAATTTTTCCAATCTACTGAGTAAAGACAATCTTCGCAACTCAAACCTCGGCAACAACGTTTTGATAAACAGCTAGCAATGGAAGTATTGCTTATTGTTGGTGCAACAGATATTTCCTAAGTTTCTGAATTCAATACTAATTTTTCAGAAATCCTGGGACTAAAACTTGCACTTTCTTGTTGGCCAACCGAGGGCACTTACTTTTAGCCTACTTTAAAGACAAATACAGCAATTTTTAGAAATATTATATTTGTTGAACATTATTTTGAATGCTTTCTTATCTTCAGATCTTCAATAATCAAATTTGATAATGAAAATCAAATAGATTGCAATAAACTTAGGTTTATTTGTATTAAGCAGCTGAATTTTGATGCTTTTGAAATAAAAAAAAAAGAAGTGAAAATAACGAACAATCATCAAACTCATATTTTTTGTTAAGAATACAAAATTGAGAGCAGGGCAAACGCGGATCCCTGAACATACCAATGTTAGGATCACTGAACACACCAATGTTAGGATCACTGAACACACCAAAGTTAGGATCACTCAACACA
>CAJDSM010004947.1:0-13404 GCA_903981925.1 Ostrea lurida
ATAAAAAGAGCCCTGATCACAGATATGTTATATATAAGCTATTAAATAATCTCCTTTAATGAAGGAAGATCTTTAGGTTCTTTTAATATATGCAGAATTTGGAAGCAGATAATGCTTGTGAAAATATGATTTAACATTGAAAATAGCCTGCGCTTGGCGTGGCATTGTGACGTCACAATCAAATATTACGTCATAGTGTTTATCACGTGACGTACTATTTATCATCCCCTTAATGTTGGTTTGTGGAAAGAAAAAAACCCCCACAGAAAATGCCCGATTTTGCTTATCCTTTGGAAATGATTATTCAAATCATGAGAATACAGAGTTAATTCCACAAGTTAATTTCCTGTTGTACAGTATTTGAGAAAGACTAAGTGCGTATATGATGTCCATGAAGCATTTTACTTAAATTGTGAAATTCATGGCCCCTGGGTCAGGGGTTCAGACTTTAGGGTGGGGTGAATATTATAGTACATCAAACATGTATTATAACTTATTATTACATACTGAGTATTAAATACAGGTTTTTTGCATGTGCGATACAGATGACATCACAATAGCCGTATCAGCCCTAGGGCTGATAACCTGTATCAGCCCTGCAAATCCATATCAGCCCTCCGCGTGCGGAACACCTCGTTCCGGAACCCCTTTGCCTTTTACCGCTTCATCGTTTATGTAGTATACACATGTACATGAATCACTATCAGTTTATTGTTAAAGTTGATTAAAATTTATTGTTTTAATATGACTTGTTTTGTATGTTAATACTAAGTATGTAATAAACATAATAAAACATACCTATTTCCATATCACACTCTGTATCAGCCCTCGACCAATATCAGCCCTCGGGCCTTCGGCCCTCGGGCTGATATTGGTGTCTCGGGCTGATACAGGGTGTGATATGGAAATAGGTATGTATTATTCTCTATGTAAATCTTCTGTATTTCCATATAAATTTGAGAAAAACTAAATGATGATAATGATGACCATGAAGCCCTCTACCTAAACTGTGAAATTCATGGCCCTTGGGGTTGAAGAATTTTAAAGTGATTCCTATGCTTCTTGTGTAATTGAATAGGAATTGTATGCATATTTTGAAAGATGAAAAATGTGTTGGCAAACCATATTGAGGTTTTATTAGCTCACCTGAGCGGAAGGCTCAAGTGAGCTTTTCTGATCAAAATTTGTCCATTGTCTGTCGTCGGCGGCGTTGTAAACTTTTCACATTTTCATCTTTTTCTCCAGAACCACTGGGCCAAATTCAACCAAACTCGGTGCAGATCATCTTTGGGTAAAGGGGGATTCAAAGTTTGTTTCAAACGAAGGACCTGACCCGGCTTCAAAAGGGGAGATAATCACAAAAATGCAAATATACGGTGGTGTCATTTAAAAATATTCTTCTCAAGAACCACTGCCAGAAAAGCTGAAATTTATATGACAGCTTCTTGACATAGTGGGATTCAAGTTTGTTCATCATGACCCCCAGGGGTACGATGGG
The DNA here is from genome assembly GCA_903981925.1 of Ostrea lurida. Classification (NCBI taxonomy): domain Eukaryota; kingdom Metazoa; phylum Mollusca; class Bivalvia; order Ostreida; family Ostreidae; genus Ostrea; species Ostrea lurida. The sequence goes on from CAJDSM010004947.1 coordinate 1,499, forward strand.
GCCACATTAGGGGATCAAAGATTTACATATGAATATATAGGAAAATCTATAAAAATCTTTTTCAAGAAATCAGGTAGGCAGAAAAGCTGAAATTTATATGAAATCTTTCTGATATAGTGAGATTCAAGTTTGTTCAAATCATGAACCCTGGGGTACAATGGGGCCACATTAGAGGATCAAGATTGTACATATGAATATATAGGGAAAATCTTTAAAAATCTTCTCAAAAACCACTAGGCCAGAAACGCTGAAATTTTTATGAAAGCTTTCTGATTTTATGGAGGTACAAGTTCGGTCAGATGATGAACCCCGGGGGGTATGATGGGGCCACATTAGGGGATCAAGGTTGTACATGTGAATATATAGGGAAAATCTTTAAAAAACTTGAAAATTCTTTTTAAAATCACCACTGCTGAGCTAAGGGCCAAGGTCACTCAGGTGAGCAATGTGGCCAATGGACCTCTTGTTGCAAATATGAGACTCCCTGTATAGGGTATGATACTCAGGTAACCATTATAAAGGCCTGTGGGCCTCTTGTTATGATGTGCTGCTTGTTCTGTCAAATGATTTGGTGTATTGTCACTCTGACACTATTTTTTATCCCCCCACAGTTTTGGCATGTTGACCACATTCGCCCAGTGTGGGAGGGCGGTGGACAGTGTGATATTGACAACTTTAGAACTCTGTGTGTACTATGTCACCAGAAACTTACAGCACAGCAAGCCAGGAAAAGGGCAACCATCAGGAAACTTGGAGTAGCCACTGGAATGGCAGACATTACAGCATTTTTTCAGCCAATAGGAAACTAGTGCCAAGAAAATATCATATTCACTTTTATAAGGAAAGGGAATATTGTGTGCAATTTTTAAATTTGTACTAAAAATTTGAGATTTTAATGTATTGTTGTTTGAATAATGGAGGGGAAAAAGACCTGGCCTGAAGGTTATAAAACATTTTTCTGTACTCGTACTCAAATTCATAATTTGTGTCGATTCATTTATAATGCACAGTCAGGTTTGTTTTGGATACAACGCGGGTCAAACGCTAAAGGATACTGAAAACATCTTGAGCATGTACTTCATTTGAGTATAAGAATTGTTATATCAAAGTATCATAAAGATTTAGATCACTGAGTTTGAGCTTGAGTATGAAAACATGCTCAAAAAAGTTTTATAACCTACAGGCCAGATTACCAACAATAGCATGTTCTTTTGTGAATTATTATCTAAATCCTATGATGTCAAGAAACAATGTAATGGAAATTAGATCTTTTTTGTTCCATGGTATTGATGTGTCGCCACAAAATATAGCGAGAGGATCAAAGGTCGCTACAAAAGTTACCTCTTGATTTCTGAAAAAAGCCCTACGAGTACGATTTTAGAAGTGTACAATGTTTGGTTGTGATTTATTTTTTAACCCTAAAATGCCAAGAAGCAATCCAATTAAAATTAGATCTTTTTTTGCTCTAATGAAATGTAATCCGAGCTTACTCTTACCCCGCTTTTATATTGTGCCATATGCGGGGGCAATAGTCTTCCGGGGGAGAGGGGGGTATAAAATTCGCTGCAAGAGTTACCTCTCTTTATCCTTGCAAAACTAGATACGATGCGAACTCCCACAGCATAATATTATATAGACGTGTAATTGGTTCATGAATCCCCTACCTCTCATGATCAATCTGGATTTAAAAAAAAAAAATTTAAATAGGTAATTCTCGGATATTAGAACCAGGAAGTGGCCTGTTTGATAATAACACGCTATTAGAATCTATCATGTCCGGGTTTACTGTAATTTACGATGCTACACTGGATTGTGCAATTTATAGAAAGAAATGTAATATGGAAGGGGCGTGTTTTGGTGAATGCATAAATATTTCTGGTCAATTTATTAATTTAAATTACTGAAAAGACGAAAGTTTTGTGTGTTTTACGTTATCGAAGCTTATTAATGCAAAATTGTTTCCCTGAATACTTGTGGCATAGATACATATTGGTCGCATACACGCACACAACGTACAGTTTTGACATGTTGACCACATTCACCCAGTGTGGGAGGAAAGTCCATGTCTAAACAATGTAACGCCCTTGTCAAACGCTGCGAGATTTGCCTCCGCAGGACGCGTGTTTAATCTAGGGTAGGGGCGGAAGTACACATATACAGTTAATATATATCTATCACTAATCTAATATCTGATTTTGCAATAGAATTAGTTGTGCTTCGGACAATTCTGATTTTGTCCCAAAATTATTAATCGTGCTGCATATTACTAAATCGTAACATTTTAAAAAGATAAATTACAGCTAGTGGTTTATAGGTACACTGAGTTTTTTGATTTTCTCCCAAAAAAATCTCGTTTCTAGCACTTCCTTCAAACACACAATTAATGTCTCCGCCACAAAAGGCGGGGGGGGGGGGGGGGGGGAGGGGGGGGGGGGGGCGGGAGTGAGGGGGAGGGGGGGGGGGGCAAAACTCTGATGTGATTAATGAGTGGAAGAAAAGAGATTGGAAGAATAAAATCATGAAATAAAATCAGACACTTCCTATAACCCACATATGCCCACATTCGGTAATTTACTTAAATGTGACAGATTTTACGCGAAAATTGCATGCATCGGATTATATAAAAATTCAATACAAGTTTATTATAACATAAAAAATAATAGACTATAGAGCAATTTTATTTTGACAAAAATTTGTATTAAAAAAAAAAAAAAAAAAATTTTTAATAAATATTAAAACCATTAAATAATTTATATATAAAAAATCAATTTTAATTAATGGAAAAAAAAAATTATTCTTGAGCAAATAATTTTAGAAAACACTTAAAAGATAGTTAAGAATATAAAAAAAAAAAATTTTGTTAAATTGTCTTGGAAAAAAAAAACTATGAAAAATAATATAAAAATCATTAATTTCAAATTAAATTATTTTTTGGAGCAAGCTATTGACTCACTAGTTTACAGCCTGAGAAGGAACAGGAGTCACCAGACAGACAATATCGTTGCAAATCCTCTCAACTTAAGTCCCCTTACCTCAATTTGCATGCGCAAATGACTAAACTTTAAAATGTTAAAAAAACAAAGGAATTAAATCAGTTCGTAAACGGTATACGGGGAACCATAATAAATAGTAATATGAATGCACTTCCCTTATCCCACCCTCATGACCGCACCCCCAAGAAAAATAGAGATTATGTGCTTTAATGGTTTCGATCAAAGCAAACGAATAATCTAACTCTATTTAAGTTCATAGGTTCGAAGGGTGTATGAGGAAAAAAATTATGCTAGTGAGCATGTGTTGACACATAGTAATATACATTGGCAGAATAAGATCTGTGCACAGAGTATATAGTGTCTTGAGGATAACGGATACGGGGCAAACCCTCACTATTGGGGTGATTTTAAAGCAATTAATTGTTATTGCAATCACCTATTTGATTTCAGAAAGAAGAAGAGAAAGAAAGAGAGAGAGAGAGAGTACAAATATACCTACACTGTTTTACGGTAACTCGCAGAACGTTTAGAATAAAATTTATCAGCTTATTTCCCCTACCTGAACAGATATTTTCAAGATTTTTCTCTTTTATTTAATTTGTTTTTTTTTAACTTTTAATAAGTTGTATGAGTCAACTTCGTCGTTCTGACAGATAATAAGAGTAACAAAAACAGCACCAGACCGAGTTCAAAATGCTTCTAAATTTTGAACGACTATCATCATATTATTAATTAATTAATTGTTTAAACACCCGATAAAAGTACTAAAGAAGTTAGACATGTAGTAAACATTTCGAATATTTCTAAAATACTTAAAAATTATGGGTGGAAACCAATATTATGACGGAACCAATTTTACGCCGGGCCGGAACGTCTATGATAGGCCGGAGGCGGAAACGAATATTATAGGTATTACCTGACTTGATGTATTTCCCGAGAGCCGAAACGCTATAAACCCGCGGATTAAGGTCCGCCCGGAAACTGTATATTGATATGCGACATAATACAATTGTCACAAAACAAGTTATGGTTCTCAGCGCAACTCCATGGTCTGAAGTCTATTGACCAACAAACTTTCCATGAAGTAGGTCAAAGCACTAATCGTTATGAGTCGTTAAAAAGCAATCACGACATGAAGTCAAATGGTAATCATTCAAACAAATTCGTTACTTTAGAACAACTGGGGGCTCAAACCGGGCGGGTGTTTGACCGGTCAGCAGAGGATGCTTACTCCTCCATAGCACTGATCCTACCACTGAAAAGCCACGATGCCATGTGGAATAATTAACGTCGGATAATGTGCAATTTACTCTGGTTTATGTGAATGCACGCGCGAAAGTATCGTAATAATTAACTTATGATGTTTATATTGTTCCAATTGGTGGATAGTGACCAAACTAATTTCATCGTTTTTAGTTTTTATTTAATAAGAAATGGTGTTAAGACCACGACCAAGCAATATGTCCGCCATATTTAGATTGTTTCTCGCCAGCTCTATCTTGGACCGGTCTACGCCGGTTTCAGAACGTCGGGGGAAGCGCGCGCAATAGTATACTTTGTAGTATTCGTGGATCTTTGGTATGTTCTAGGATTATATATTCGTGATTAACTTGAATTAAACGGTTTATAATAGAATACGCATATAGGACACAAGTGTATTTTGCCATAACTTATAAAAGCATGCACTTTAAGATTTTGCGGTGATATTGTAAATACTACTAACGTATAATTCACTTGTGGTGATTATCAATCAGTGACTTGTCGATCGCAAAATTACAATGTTTTGGGACAATAGTCATTGTAATCTTTACGCCAAGAATATATGTTTAGATCTAAAATAGTTGTGAAAATTGATATTGGATACATTACAAGCCTATAACAATTTTCTGAATAGAGAAGAAAGTCGTCTTTTTAAAAATTGACTACAGTCAGTTTTGTGTATTCATGTTTGTATGAATCACAATGTGCTACAACATTCACTGTTCTTTCATTGATCCAACACTACACAGATTATTATATTATAGTGTATTATAAATCAAACTGTGTGGATAAGTTGTCTTTTAGTAATTCCATACATGTATATGCTTTTTTGAGCACGGTACGCAAATTTAATATGTTTACAAGAGCTACCCACATATTCCATTCACTATCACTAAGCTTTGTTCTCTGTACTCTTTAAAAAATATGTAACAAATACTCACCCATAAGATGGCGTATTTATAATGGTGTTGTCAAGAGAATGAGCTTATTGTTCAGCATCTCAAATTTTGGAACATTGCAATAACATGTCTAAGTTAGCTACACTTCATGTTAAGGCTGTAAAACATCCTGCATCGTTGATCGGATTGGTAATCGCAGGTTCCTCGAGGTTCGAGATCCGCCAGGGACTTTTGTTCATATCTTATGAGGTCAGAGAATTTGGAAAATCAAATTGTTTTTTGTATTCAAATTTCCAGTTTTTCCATCCATTTCACTGTATAAATTATCTTTCAATATCTTTCATAATGTAGACTGTATTCCATATCTGCTTTTTTTTGAAGAAATTTGTTCCCAGACATGTAGTGGGCCACTTTAAAAAAAATACACATCTTTGAAGTCTGAGAAGTTACCCACCAAATTCTCCAGATCTCTAGTCCATGCCCTTTTTTCTTTTCCAAACTGCGAAAGTTTTTTATCTGGTCGGTTGCATTGGCGGAAATTAGTAGTCCCCCCCCCCCCCCCGCGCTCCTATTCGTGACCAAACTTACTAATTATGTATATGATATGATATAGCTAATCAACCTCATCAAAAAAGTAATTTAAAAGCTCTATAAAGCCCGGGTGCTGGACCCCGCTTTGGCTTTCAACACCCAGACCTGTAAGCTTTATTTGATCCTCCTTTCTTCTCTTTTCTTTCAACAGACCCCCCCCCCCTTTTCGACAAATCCTGGATCCACCACTGGTTGTTACCTTTTGCTCAGCCATCAGTTCTACCGAAGTCAGCGTACCGTGACGCATTTTATAAATGGATTCAGAAATTTCAAACGCGGAGAATACTTTGAAGGAATGTAATATTCATTCCATTGATTTTAAGATATCGTACAAAGCCGTAACCGTGAAGGGGGGGGGGGGTGCACCCCCATTTTAAAATGAAAATGCTAAAGTTTCTAAGCTTTCGGGGGCTTTGCCCCCTGGACCCCCTAATAAGGCCCGTCCTAGATCCACTGGAGACCTCCAGACCCAATGAAAATGCTAAAATCTCTGAGCTTCCGAGGGCTTCGCCCCCTGGACCCCCTACCAAAGCTTAATCTGGACCAACTGAGGGCCTAAAACAGTCCCCCAGACCCTTTGCCTTAGTCTTGTGCACCCCCAATGAAAATTTCTGGTTTCCGGGCCTGTACAATACACATTACATGTACAGCTGGATGTAGATGTAACGTTTATAAATCTTCGTGCTTTTCAGTCAACAAGATGAAACGACAGTTGAGTAGTTTCTTATCAATAAACGTAATTCCTCCTGGGCACCTGATCCCACCTCTGGTGTGTTTAGGGGTCTGTGTTTGCCCAACTCTTGTTTTGTATTCTATATTTAGGACTTACGAGATTAATCGGTGTTCGTCATCTTCAGTGTAAGTTGGCGCTCCATAGTAGATGACAGTTCACCTGTTTCCTCAAAAATTCAATTGATACGCGCATCAATTCAAAAATTGCTCGCACTAATGGATTTGATGTGCGCACCAGTATTGGTTGCTCGAGCTATCAAATGAATTGATGATATCTTCAAATAATTATATACATTGTATCTTCAATAAATATATTTATAAAAGTTACAGAAAACACGTGTGTTTATTTATAAACTGAAGTGGGCGTATCGACATCGATACGATCGATTGATTGTTAAATTTGTTCACAGGTGAATAGAAATCTGAATCCGTGCTACGCATGATTCAGGCACTTATAAATTTGAATTTCGGGTTTTTTAAGTCATTCGAAGTTCGCTGCTACATTGCAACAGATTACTGTCCTAATCATGTCGAAGGAAACAAGTACAGATTTCTTAGCTGAATACCGGGACCAGCCTATGGACGAATCTTTATTAGACGAGCCTTCTACTCACACGGCAAAAGTTGGAAATTCTACTCAGCATAACCGACCCGAGGTTCCGGACATTACCGACACGTTCAATTTGCTACAGACGTATCTGGACACTAAGTTGGAGAATCTGAAGGACCTCTCAAGCGGTAATGATTTTGACCCACTGGCTAAACAATTAAAGAAAGAAGTGTTTATTAACTTCAAACACGAAATGAACAAAATCCAGTTTAATTTCAATTCAGAAATTCTGTGCGACTTGTCGAAACTACAGAAACGTTTATCTGTTAGAGATTCATCTTCTGCCAGTATCGTTTCTTCAGTCATCACCAAGCTTACCAAAAGAAATAAATTCATTCGCATTGCTGACAAGTCACCCACCGGCTAGACCACTGCGCGGGAATACGAGAGCGACGACCTTGCTTCCGACTCGGACGATGAGAAACGCATGCGTCAAGCAGAAAACCGGGCAATTCGTTCACTCAAGGAGAAGAGACGATATCAGCCATTTTAGACACCCCTTTCAATATTTGTAAGTATCTTGATGAAGCTGGCAATGTCTGGGAAACTTGAGAGATTTAGACACGCCCCTTTCAAGATTTGTAAGTATCTTGATGAAGTCTGGCAAGGTCTGGGAAACTTGAGAGTTTTAGACAACGCCTTTCAAGATTTGTAGTATCTTGATGAACTGGCAAGGTCTGGGAAAACTTGAGATATTAGACATGGCCCTTTCAAGATTTGTAAGTATCTTTGAGAAGTGGCAAGGTCTGGAAACTTGAGAGATTTAGACACGGCCCTTTCAAGATTTGTAAGTATCTTGATGAAGCTGGCAAGGTTGGAAACTTGAGAGATTTAGACAATGGCCTTTCAAGATTTTATAAGTATCTTGGTGAAGCTGGCAAGGTCTGAAATACTAAATGTAAAGATATGGAACTAGTAGATGTAGGTCTAGCGGCCCTGTCAATGATTTGGTATCTGAAGCCTGGCAAGGTCTAAGTTTAACTTTCATTATAGCCAATGTTTTTTCATGTAAGTACGTCAATTTTGTTCAATTACGTATTTGTCATTAAAGTGACTGTCAGTGCGAATTTACGTGTTTGTTTACACGGTTATGTTGGCGGTTTACGGTATTAAATACCTTGACGTTTTCTTTTGAAACAAAATTCTAGAAATTCAATTAATTTATTATACGGCTGATGGTGCTCAGCTTCGGCTAAATATGGTTATATTAAGAGGATTTGGAACAACATTTACTTTTCACCAAAGGTCTTGGTATTTATGGGTGGGGATTTGACAATTGTATCATCTGTTTCAAACACCGAGTGAATTGTCATTGGAGACTTTTCTGCAAATATCTCTGTGGTTTCTAAGTCCGAAAAAGCCGAGTTCCAAATTGTCGTTGAAGAAAAGGTTCAAGCACTCTTGGGGACGCGATACAGCTCTGAAATTTAGGCGTTCTGAAACTAGACCAGATGTTCAAGTGAATACAAAGTGAGTGACAAGCTATATTTACAGAGTAAATCAGGGATGTGGTTTTCTAGGGATTAAGGAATTGGAAAAATACCTGATTGCAAATATATTTCTTAAATATATTTTCATATATTTAGGAACGTTTTATGCCTGCATCAATATTTTTATACTTAAATTGTCTTGATTTGGTTACTTTTTTATCTTATTATGAATCATAATGCTTGCATTCATGTTTTAAATTGTGTAAGCAGTATTTTCCGTTTTGTATTCTGGATGGTTTTTCTTTGAAGTTATTTATTTGTAATTTTTAGTATGTTGTTAGGAGCGCTTTTGGAGTATAGTTTAAGATAAGGGTGGGCTATATAAGTGTACTTTTAGTATTATATTACAAGGAGTTGATTACAACCAGTACGCACAACCTTCTCGAGGAGAAGCAACCTTTCAATCTGAGACAGAGTAATTCAATGGAGAGGGTAATACTCTGGATGAAGGGAGAACCTCGGCTCCCGTGATTTCGTTAAGCAAAGCAAGCAGGTCTACCTACGCCATCGGATATCCCTACTGTATGAACATCGTGTTACCTTAAGACTTTGAAGTGCACAGAGAGACTTTGCATTGATGTATGAGGCAGTCAATTCTGCAAAACAATTCGGGAGAGGGCATCCCCGAATCCTACAGTCGATGAAGTGTCTTCATGATTGAATCGAAACTGGACATAAATGAGCGTTCCATCAAGAAATAGAGCTCTGCGAATGAGGTAAAATACGGACTCGTGATAAGTACATCACAAACTTCTTTGTAACACAATCAAAGGATTGTTAAATCGAATATACGAATTTGTATGAATTTGTTGAGTGACAACGAGAGATCTTCATATATGATTGGAGGTTAGTAGTGTGCTCCACCTGATAGTAGTTAGCCAAAGGCTGATACAACTCAGCGTCTCGAATGATGCAAAGGAATTTAGGGAAATAATATTGGACTCGTTAGAGTTTGTTGTTCCTACGGAGTCAAATTATTGGAGAGAATCATTGCCTATCGCTAGGCTTGGCTTTAGTATAAATGGGTCTGGATAAGGATTTTAGGGAGGAAGGTGACTTCATCTTTTTAAATGCCTCAAAGTGAAGAGGGTCGGTGAATGTTTTGGTTTCATGATTGCACATTTGTGTCAGTGGGACATTCGGGGTAACTGCTTCGCCTCTGAGGAGATTTGGTATAAAGGAAACAGCGAAAAAAGGGTATGATAGAGTGACAGCTGTAAAGCGATGGTCATAATACGACGGGGAAACAGCCAAGTCTGAAATTCGAGGAATTTGGGGCTAGTTTGGAGATTTTATAGTCTAACCGTGATTTGCCCATTCCACAGATCGTGGGTCAACGTTATCCCGCCCAGCCATCTACTGTAAGACACAACGAGGAAGGGACATGTTCATCTTCTATTGAGGGTGCAGAGAATCAGGACACAAACAGGTGCTTTTCGAGAATTGGAAACGCCCGACTACACAATGCACAGACTTTAGATACTACCTGATCCAAAGAGCAGAACAATAGCTAACTCACCGACGCAGGTCATTGATTGGCTTAGGGTGCAGTACCAGCCGTATCAGAAACGAAGGAATGATTACCCTTCCTCGGGGATTAAATAATAAGGGAAAATGTGATGTATTTAATGAGCGTGATGGTGTGTGTCGGATGGATATGTTACGCAAGTAGCGCACTTATCGAATAGTCGAAGAAAAGATACTCGCAAACGGAAAAAGAGGCGGCTGGGTAGATATGTTTTTTGGGCATGCGACGAGGATTTCCAAGCTAGGCCTCTCATGGCAATAGGAGTGAGTATTTCATATTAGCCTATGTATCCATTAAGCCTTAGAATTCATTTCTATTCAAAGAAGTAAAACGCTTGTGCTAGAATTAAAGATGGGGTTGTTTGAGACTACTAAAGAGAGTTCTCTATCAAGGTGAAGAGCGACATACCTGGAAAACGAGGGAACATCTGCAGACAAGTTTAAGTCTCGTAATGCCTATCAAAAGGCAGTTGATTCGCTGTGTGTTTGGTTGGGGGTTATTATAAGAGATATAAAAGACTCTTGAGACACAGTGTAAATTAAGATATTGTATGGCGGAGATCATCCACATCAATCCAATGCAATGTCACAAGCACAAATCAACGCGTGGATAATCGGATTAAGGGACTCAAACTGTAATGTATTGCCGTGAAGTGTATTCGAGTTAAAACGCCAAATGGCATAAGCAATTACGAGAAAAAATTGTATTTGACCGTGCGTGATGAAATTGTGTTTTGCATTGGAAAACTAAATGTATATCCCCGAGGGACTCCCGTAAATTGTTATTCGCTGATTGTGCGAACACACGTTTTGGAATTAGCTCACGAAGGATCACCAGGCTTATTTGTAGACATGAAGAGGAGATTTAATACGAGCGAAAGTTGGTGGCCAGGGCTGTAGATCGTAAAGTCGTAAAGTGGGAGACAGTTGCGTCAAAACTGATCAATATTACCAATGTCAACTGGTTAAGTCAAACCACAGCACTGAACCGAATTCAAAAGCTACGGAAAATTACAAAATGGATTCTCATTGGCTAAGGCATGGTTTGGACTGTTGACCTCATGAACAAACCCTCTGTTACCATCAAGGAGCATCTATCCTCATTTTGTTGCAGTGGACTATTAAACAAGCAAGTTATGGTATCTAATTCACAGTATCAAACCGAACATAAATCAATTTTTATAAAAGTTAAATCTCACAAATCACATGTAGTGAGATTGAGCTCGCCTGCTGTGAAGCCAACATATTTTAATTACACAATTCACAATTAAACAAAGGAGTCTCTTTCCATTACGTATTCGGCGTTCTTACAAAAGAGAAAAAAAAGTCAAATAGATTCGACAATCACTACAACGTGTATATATACGTGATATAGGGACTATAGGTAATATCAGTGAGAGGGGTGGGGTGGGGTGGGGTAATATGTTGCAAGTAGAGCCGCGAACTTTCGAATGAACTGCTTTAAAAACTCTTGAAAATTATCAAATGTATTTAGTGCCTGTAATCTAACCCGGCTGAATGGAGGACGTAGACACGGATTCAGAATTTCTATGTTCGCACCTGTGAACAAATTTAACCAATCGGCATCGTATCGATGTCAATACGCCCACTTTCGAGTTTATTAAATAAAACACTGTTTCCATAGTAACGGGTTCTTAGTAAATATAATTTTATGTTCTAATTCACCAGTGTCAACCGAACATAAATCATTTATAAAATAAACACAAACACATGTATAGGATGAGGCTCGCCTGCTTGAAGCAACATATTTCGAGCAGATAAAGCATGAAAACGGAAACCAGAT
>CAJDSM010004956.1:0-17920 GCA_903981925.1 Ostrea lurida
GAGCAGAGATGGATCTTTATAAGCCACACCTGTTGTGACACGGGACCTCAATTTTCCCGGTCTCAACCGAAGGACAGCCCCATTCAATCGCCTTATACGACACGCAAAGGAATGCTGGGGACATACCGTATTCTAACCCGAGCCCGCACGGGTTCATTGGAGATAGAAGTGTGATTTAGTTTTATATGGTAAATGGAAACATACAAGAAGATTTTTATTGCATTTCTAAAATTACATGTGTGGATGAAAATGATTCGCAATCACATGGAGTTAAACACTGGGAACGTTGATGGAACCCCGTATGATCTCCAAGTCGAGGTAGAACTCAACTATTGCCAAGGAATGAGCATCCCCTGTCTGACATTCTAGTCGCAAGGGTTGCAAAAGTCCATGCTATATGATTTGAATTTGATATAATGGCAAAGATATGCAAGTTATAAAGAAGAAAACGAATGGAACACTTCCTAGGGATACAATTTGCTTAATGTCTATTTCATTTTCCTGTAAATAATTCTCTTGAAATCAATGGGAAAAATCTTTGTATTTTTTCAATGACAAAATAGATGTCATCCAAATTATACACACAGAAATCATTGTCACATGTTCTGTTGTCATGAAAAAAAATTGTGTCCCATCGTATCTTACACTGGTCGATCCCACCCCAGTGATAGATATTGCATGGTCCCCTAATACTTCTGTGCCAAACAATTTGAAGTTGCCGATTGAATAAAATCTTAATTCAGATATTTCTTGTTCAGTGATAAAAGACAGAAAAAAAACCCCAGAAATAAAAACAAAGGCCTGTAATACCTTACAGAACATTTCATGCTTATGATTTTACTAGGAACAATTGATTGTAGCTTACCCAAAGAAACATGATTGCGTATATAAGTATATATGCTTGGAATACAAGTAGGCTTTGAAACCAGCCCCCTCTCATATTCCAAACTGAATAATATGTTGTTTTCGTTACCTTATTATATACCAGTTATGCAGACTTAAACTACAATACCATGTCACAGCAGGTGTGCAACGATAAAGATCGCTACTTGCTGAAAGGCCATGAGCGCCAATCACAGGCCTAAATTTGTATCCCTTCACCGGCAATGGTGACGTCTCCGTATGAGTGAAATATTTTCAAGATTGAAGTAAAACAACATATAAATAATCAATCAATCAATTAATCAATTAATCAATCAATCAATCAATCTACAAACAAGTTGCTTATTTAGGAGTTTCAGCAGTCACGTTTAAAGACAGCATTTAGCAAATTCTACGGTCGTTATAACGATCTAACTGCCAGTACAGCCTACCATTGTCCCAAATGGTGTCTGACGTGATTCCTTCCAATTGTTAATCCGATCTTTATACACTGAAACGTTGTCCCCAAGATATATGCTTGAAAAGTAATTGTAGTTTTATAATTTTGCTGGGTCTGGAACAAGTATGTATGTCATTAATGATCTTTTTCTTCTTCTTCGAAATTGAATTCTACATATCTACATATCACATCATCATCCCTGTAAATAAGATAGTTTTAAGTTTCATTTGTTATTCCTCACATGTTGTATATGAAATAAAGAAATCAAGCAGGATAGCTGAGAGAGAGAGAGAGAGAGAGAGAGAGAGAGAGAGAGAGAGAGAGAGAGAGAGAGAGAGAGAGAGAGAGAGAGAGACTAATATAGTACTTGTTGCCTTTACAATCACATGATAACATATCTAAATATTATCTTCCAGATATTATGAGGATGTCATCACCGAATAGGATTCTATGTACCAATCACTAACTAATTGTTGACTTCTGTGTCTCTTTGTAAATCGTATTCTCCCGAAGTGTCATGTACGCTCTGTGTTTTTGTAAACACTAGCATGCTAGTATTGAATATTAACATCCGTTTTGAACGATACATTACGAGTTATAATACAAGAGTGCCTGAAAGATTTACATTTCCCACTTGTCACTCTTTCTGAATAAGTGATATGGATTTGAAAAGTTAGCTTTTATGTTATTCATGAATTCATATTTTATTGTCATTTATCTCTGAGATCTTGTACAGCACTTCATCCATCTTTGTGCAACACTGCTGAATTAAGTTTTTTTTGTAGGTGCATCATCATTTAGCAATAATCAAAGTACTCGTTAATATTATTTAATCAAAGATGGTTAAAATTGTATTCATTTTATTTCATACTTACAGAAATAATTTTCGATGATATATACAATGTTTTGAATACACAATGTAATGAAGAGCTTAGTTGAAAGTATACAAGGATAGATAGAGATGTAAAGGCAAAGATAACGAACATTTATATCATGCGAGGAAAAAAAAAATAAAACAACCAGATTAAATCATATAGCTGAAACAAAATTGAGATATTGATCTTCAAGTTATTATAGGACAAATATACTTGCATTTGATTGGTTACCCGGAAAAGGAAGAGGAAATTAAAATAAATACATGTACCATTGAATTTACATACAAAAGAAAACCCATGCAAGAAAATATCTAAACTTGGAAACAATCATATATTTTTACTGCTAGTCTGCAGTTTACAAGGAAAATACATATCCTGAATTTTTTGGGAAAAAGGGTCAATGTGAAGTAGGGTAAAAGTCTTGCAAAAATCACTAGATTGGTCAATCCGATAGATAGAGTGAAAAAATTCTCAGCTACTTGTAAGCATAACACTGGTCAGTCCGGCAAATAGCATGAAGACTTCCCCAACCCCCAACTATTTCTAAGCAATAGGATGAGATTGGTCAAACTGACAGTTTGGGTGAAAACTTTTCCATCTATTTCTATGCATCAGCATAACATAGATTAATCCGGCAGATTTAGTGAAGACTTCTTCGGCTAGCAATAGGATGAAATTTGACAATTAGGTGAAAATTCTCCAGTTATTTCTAAGCACGAACATAAGGTCATTAGAGCACGGGTTTCATTGCGAGTGGAAGTCATACCGGTGTAAATCTAATAGAAGTTTCTGAAAACATACAGGCCATTAGAAGATACAGTAAATGCAATGTTTAATTTGGAATCCAAGCTTCAAGCATTGTGTATTTTAAGAATTTCTTTTTTCTGTTAATCATCTGCCGTGATTTTTCACCTTCAGATGCAATTACATAAAACATAGAACATAATTAAATTGGTCGATTCAATATATTGGGCGAGGATAGTGGGCTCTCGTTGCCCAAAATAACGGTGATGCTGAGAAGCTGTGTGGCGTTTTTATATATGTGATATTTATACAACGTCACTGTTTCGGTGGAGGAGGACGTTCAGAAATGTGACTTCCGGTTCAATAAACTATAATACAGAAAAAATATTGCAAGGATAAAAAAAAATCAAAACTTGGTGAAATCCTCATTAGATACAGGTCTTCCAACAGTCTGTTGAAATTCCAGTGGGCACAAATTGTGCTCTTTTATTAGCTGACCTATTTTAATATTCTCATGAGGCAGAATTCATTCAAAAGCTTCTACATAAAAGGTTGAATTCTCTAGCGGTGGCCTTTGATTCGACATTTCGATATATTGATGACGTTTTATCTATCAATGATAATGATTTCCATTCATATGTCGATTCAATATATCCCAACGAAATAGAAATAAAGGACACCACAGAGTCTTCCATGTCTGCTTCGTACCTGGATATTTTATTGAACATTGACATTAACGGCAAACTAACAACTCAACTTTATGACAAACGGGACGATTTCAGCTTCTCCATCGTCAACTTCCCATATTTATGTAGCAATATTCCATCATCACCTGCATATGGTGTGTATGTCTCTCAACTTATTCGATACGCAAGAGCTTGTTCTGCGTACGATCAGTTTTTGAATCGAGGCAGGCTACTTACAGACAAATTGTTGTCGCAGGGGTTTCAACAGTCACGTTTAAAGGCGACATTTCGTAAATTCTATGGTCGTTATAACAATTTAGTTTACCAATATGACCTGACCTGCCATTGAGACAAACGCTGCCTGATGTGTTTCATAACCATTGTTAGCAATTATTAAACACTGATTTGACTACGAATTGCTCGTTTACTGTCATGACAATGGGTCCCGGTCGATGTGACCGGTCAACAGGGGATGCTACTCCTCCTAGGCACTTGATACACCTCTGGTGTGTCCAGGTGTCCGGTTTGCCAACTCTTGTTTTTGTATTCTATTTGAGACTTACAGATTGATCACAGTCGTTATCTTTTCTTTACATGCAGGTGATATGATAATAATCCTTCATGGATAATGAGAAACTGAAGTCATCCCATTTGTATTACAACCAAGTCGTTAGGTTTGCTATTAATATCTATATTCAATAAAATATCGCAGTACGAAACAGATGTGGAAGACTGTGGTGCATTATTTCGAGTTCATTGGGGCATGTGAATGAAAACATTTATTATTAATAGTTAAAAACGCCGTCGGAAATCTATATCTAAATGTCGAGTTGAAAGTGTAACGACTTTTTTTCCTGTCGCTAAACCAAATATAATTGTGTCGGCCGCTTTTGGGTTTTCAACAATATTAATTGTTCGCAATCTCTGATTAGATTTATATTTCTTATTTAGTATATTTCCCTATCTAGGGTTTAATCAATGAGTGAATCAAACAATATACATTATATATATATGGATGACCAACAATTTAGCTTCCTAACTAATAGGCAAACAACAGAGGCAGGTCGGTCTATTCGGCCACTGTCTCTGTCACAGTACCTATTCCCTAACAAAAGTTAGTACTATGGCCTGGACGACCACCAGGAATGCTAACCTATGTAAGCAACAGAGATAGTCGGCTCTATTCGGGCCACTATCTCTGTCACACCTCCTACTTATAATACTTGGTCGACCACTCAGAATGCTAACACTTATGGTAAGCAACAGAGACAGGTCGGCTCTATTTCGCCACTATCTCTGTTACACCTATTCCTATCTTGGTCGACCAGCAAAATGTTATCACAAAGCAAGACAAGAAAATAAACAGTGGAGCTCTATGCGTGGCGCTGAAATTATTCTCAAGTCCTCCTAATTTTAGTATTATTTAATTATCATTAAGATGTTCACTACACAGCTTAACTGAGACTGAAAAACTGAACGGCTCTGGTGCCGCTTATATACTACTTAGGAGAGTCCATGTTCGCTCTAAAAATGGGGTGTTGGTGTTGGATCATTCCTCATAACAAGTCATCAAAACGTTTGATTACTAGGGAAAAAATCATCACAAAAGCCACAGCAAGATATTTAATGAAGTTTCCTTTGTGTATGCAAATCATAAGATAGTCTATTCTTGTGATACTTTTCAAATATAGTAAATTTTCTTGTGTGAGTGCGACAAACTTCATTTGCATTTTTCAACATGGATTTAATCTTTTTTTCTTCACTTTCTTTCTTTTTTTTTTTCTTTCTTTTCTTTTAAATATAATATTTCTTCATTTGACTTTAATAATACGAGTAATACTTAGTCAGAGTATTTTAGACGAGGGAAACTAGTTTGATATAGCGACGTTCGAAGAACATAAAGTACCGGGTATATTCTGTATTGTAATTTGTTAAAAGCTTAACAGAATGAATTTGAAGAAGATTGCTTATGAAGATACAATTGGATAAGTTTTAATCGGAAAATTTATATATTTACTTTAACAAATGTGCGAAGTCTAATCATAAGCGGCCTTGTATACCCCTGGGTTAAAGCCCGCATATCCACCGGATATTCAATATTAAATCATGATCGTCCAAGAAGTCTAGCCAGATTTTCATTCCGTAAGATTATCGGATACAATCAATATTTCGTCACTGCCATAAATCACGTATGTGTATAAATAATGTATTCAATTATCGTGCGTACCTCGTTACGGAATTTCCTGTACAACATCCGTTGAGAAAGTTGAAAATTTGTGTCACGCGCGTGTCACTTTAAAACTTTCAAAATGCGCCTAACAATAATGTGTATGTATACATTTTTAACAATTTGAAGGGAATATATCTTCAATGATAAGTTTAATTCTTTTTAAATTTTTATTTTGTGTTGTTTGTGTGTGGGTGTTTTTTTTTTGG
Organism: Ostrea lurida; assembly: GCA_903981925.1. NCBI lineage: Eukaryota > Metazoa > Mollusca > Bivalvia > Ostreida > Ostreidae > Ostrea > Ostrea lurida. The sequence goes on from CAJDSM010004956.1 coordinate 6,063, forward strand.
TTTTTTTTGGATTTGGGGTTGGTTGGTAGGGGGGTTGTTTGTTTGATTTTTGTTGGTTTTTCCATGGTCACGTAAAAAATAACGTACAATACATCAAATCTGTAATGGATTTTCCATGATTTATAACTGGTTTTTTTTAAATAGGGTTTTCTAGCTGTATATTGCAACACGTGTGTCTTATACAAAGTAATGAATGGCAGTGCTACCTTGTTTTCACGGCACATTTTACAAATTGAAACAAACAAAATTTGTCGACTGTAAGTAGATTTCTATACATATAGACGAAAACGACATAATCTTATGTTATTAAAATATTTATGAATGAAGATCTGCATGCATTTACTAATGGTTAGTTAGCAATGAACGTACGATTTTGTACGTTATAACCATATATACTCGCATATAAGTCGGGTTTTTTTTGGGGGGAGTAAAAAATCAATCCTGAAGTTTTTGTCCGACTTATATGCGTATACGTATGCCATTATATTTTTCTTGTCACACTACAAGCGATATTTAACGGAATTTTGAATGTGTTAATGACGATTTAGTCAGTAGCACATTAACAAACTTCAATGCTTGAATATAGCACTGCGAGAATAGCGAACAGTGATCAATTCAGTAAGTTAAACCCAATATAACGGTTAATTACAATGTACAGTACCTCCCGCTATGATTTTGGACTATGTATCTAAAGTCAAGATATGGAACATACTCGGACAATTTGACAAAAATTCAGTCCGACTTATAAGAGGGTTAGTGTTAAATTCTTCAAAAGTGGGTATACTGACTTACACGCGGGTAGACTTATTTACGAGTATATGCGGCATATTGGTCGAAAACAGGACTAACCATCGCAAATTGGCATGTAAACTTACAAAATATTATTGCTTTAGGCCATGCCAATTTGTAATCTAGTTCGTCGGATTCGCCGCTTCTCTTTATAATAAACCCAAATTATAAAAATAATAATATTCGCCTGCGTGTTGAAAAATATCTGTGTAAATATTTTCGACATTTCATAATAAGTGCACAAAAACCTTTTAGAATTGATACATGTGGCTGACGAATGACTCTCTCCAGATTCTTAACAGCGTATATTATTTTTTTTTTCAAAGTTGCCTATCTTTATATGTCCGATACTTCAAAACTATTATGTCCATGTGGTGAATGAATTTAGATCTTTAATTTGTAGCATTTGCCTTTTAAAATTACACTTAATCAATCTAGAAATATTCTTAATATTTCTTGTATTCACTCGCCTCATGATTTTTATCTCCGAAATAGAAAAATGATATTTATTAAATAATTTCGCCCTCTCGCCACACTAATTTGAGTGAAAAGGCGAAGAACTATTTTAGCAAATGACGTGCCTTAGGGGGACCAAGCATCGGGATATTATTTCTACATAATTGCCTGAAAAGTCGTTAATTATACAAATAATCTTATACATGTATGTTTGTATATATCTCCCACTGGTTCTCGGTCGTTTGAATATATAAGATGAAAAGAAATAATAATCTTTCTGTAAACAATCTTACTAGAAGACATTTTTGTAAATGATATATACGCATGTTAAAAAGGTCGAGAGCCTGTGATATCCCCTTATGATAAAAAACAAAGGCATTTATTTCATTCCTAAAATCATTTTCATACGTTACATGTACTAGTAGGTTTCGCATAGTTAATTTGTCATATCATTGGCATCTAGTATTTGTACAACAATACCAATGTCCCCTTCTGCAGAATTTGAATAATCATTTTACAGATTCAGCATTTCAAACCTTTGATTTTAGGTCAAGGTTGTAGTAAATTATGAGAAGTGTTTTATGAATGAACTCTGCGAAAACAAATCAAGAATCCTAATCTTGAACACTCTCGAAAAAGTTCAGTCTCCGCACAAATTGGTGATAACCCGATCAATCAAACAACATGTTTTTATTTTATAGTGAACGTGACTTGTGCTTCGGAGAATTTGTTCATATAATCCATAAATTGGAGTATATGCAAATATTGCTGCTTCGGAAAATAGCTCGAATGACTTTGACAGCATGTGTGTAAATAAGCATACTGCTGAAGTCATTTGGGAAATTGCATTTCTGATATCTGAAGCTGGGATTATAATACAAGTAAATGTAGTATAGAAAAAAATGTTATGAAACAATTCTGCTATGCTATCGTTCGCTTTCGGAATGAATAAAAATCTGGCAGATAATGCTCAATAAATGTATAAATGATTAGGGCTATTTCTCCAAGTCTGACCTAATGTAAATGACCAGTCTGGTATTTTGACTGAGACGACAATAGCTTTATATCAAAATAAAACAAAGCTATCCACATTTTTTTTTTCTTTTGTAAACAAAAGGACACCGGTGTCAACACGTCTCTCGCACCAAGGATTTTGAAAGGAACCGAGAGTTAATGCTTGCGGAGATTATCGGCTAAAAAACAGAAGATTTCTATAATACGATGACAATATCAGAAGAGAAGTATATATGGGAGATATATCGAGAGGTTAGAGCTGACGCGTCACACAGCACGTGCGGGGTAATTACACCATTAAGAATAATAATCGATGGGCCTTGATTACCACAAGTTAGTTAGAAAAATATTTATGTTCTACACAAGATGACTACCCCTTGACCACTTGAGATTTCGTCCAACCAATGGATAGTGTCTGTTTATTTTTATTAGTTCGACACCTGCTAAAAAGGACCTTACGGAAATTGACTTCTTGATGAACGGCGAGAAATTCGACAATCAGGTAAGTCTGGGATTTTTTTTTAAAAAGGATAAAATTTATGTTTCCGAATTCATGAAATATACATCAACTAATTCAAAACATTTCCCTTCCTTTAATTTTGCTATCGAATCTGTTTCAAATTGAATTTTAGAAAACACTGTGCAAATTGTTTTTTATTGTCTTAACCAAGATATCCATGCAACAAACCATAGAGACGGGATTCAGCGGTACCAAGATAAGCCCGATTTTCTCACTTTTTAAAGATACAAATGTTCCTTTGAAATTGACATGGAAAAAGACTGCATGCTATCATTACCCCTCGTGTTATCACTGTTGCTCTGTTTTTGAATGGGATTTAGCGAAGAGGTGATTATTTGTTTTCACCAGGCAAAAAAAACCCTGAATTTGTGTTGAAAACTCCCATTAATAAAACATACGTTTTTTATACATGTTCAAAGGGTTCATTTCTCCCTGTTTCTTCTCGTGGTATTTGAACGGGCTGTTTCCTCGATTTTTTTGCTCTCAATTTAATTTGTGTATTGTGTTGCTTGGTATATTTTTATAGAGTCGATGAAATCAATTAGATCAGTTGAGATTGCAATCCCAAGCAAATTTGTGAGGTACACAGACCACGGGCATTGATGTGATGTTTACTGTCGTTTTATTCTTGAACAGTGGTGCAATTTTCGTAGTCGGCAGAAAGGATGAATCTTTCGTACTTGACACAGAATCTAATGAATATGCAATGTCATCGTCGCACAGATGGCGGAAGTTAAAAGTAATCCTTTCAGAGAAAATGTAGTTTTACACAATGCACTATAACTACAGTCTTCATCATAGAGTAAATTATGCACTTCACGCAAAAAGCTTGTTTTATATAATACATTTAAAACTTAGTATGAACCGCGAAAAAAACCTCTGAAAAATAAACGCCTTTTTATATGATTATTAAACGTTGCCCTTATTGTATACAAACAAATATAACCCTAACTGTTAACATGTTAATGCAAAGGAAGTGCCGGGTTAACCTGCGGATAGATAAGTTTTTGAAAGAGTTAGACGTGTCGATTTTATATAGTAAAAAGCAAAATGAGATGCGTTTCTCTCTGATTTTAGGGATTATTTGGTACGTCACCACTTTTGATAATTCTTCCACCAGTGTTCATGATGTACGGATTGCTTCTGGAGAGTATACAACATTACATCATAGAGAAATACGGAATAGATCACTGGAATAGGATACTGGAATATATACAACAGAGGAACATTGTCTTCACCACTCACAAAATTTATACAGACGATATGATAATGAAAATTGCCAAAGGCTGCTGTCAAGTGTTCAAAGAGCAAAAGACAGAGGACGACTACATGTTATTTTTCGGTCAGTGTTTCGTCAAATTTTTTGATCATTGTGGATATGACAAAATTGTTCGCCTGCAAGGTCGCCATTTCCGGGATTTTCTTCATGGCATTGATAACCTGCACGAGATGATGCGATACAGTTACCAAAGAATGCAGAGTCCGTCTTTCCTGGTTCAATCGGAAGACCGATATGGGTGTGTTCTAAGTTACCGTTCCAAACGAACCGGGTTCAAAAACTATGTCGCAGGCCAGTTGGCTCAATGTGCAAAAATGTTTTATAATATTGATATTGAATCGGAAATCTTGCTTGAGGAGCTTCTATCTACTGGATGCAATGTGACGTTTAGAATTAACTTCGACAATTCGGCTTACCGTGCTCCTATGCAAGCTTCAGTCCTCAGAGATTTCTATTATGACATCGAATTCATCTCAAACGAACTGTTTTTCAAGGTAGATATTTTTATAGTCTCACCCACATCGTAATTATTGGGGAAACAATTTCTCATTAGTTGCCCGACGACAAAAATTAATATAGCTTCAAAGAAGCCAATACCTTCACACATTCGGCATTTTCTTGGTATTGATTCTGGAGAACAATTACATTTAAACATTGTTTCCTGAACTTCCTCTTTGTTGTGCTATTTCAGACCCATCGGTGAGAAAGCATCGCCTTTAGCAAATTCTGAACCATCCATAGTAACTGACTGACGGAACTCATTAGTTCTCATAATACTCCTCCTTTTTAAAAGTCATCTGCTAAGTAATGTCTTTAATCATTGTGTTACTTTTCTGCACTTCTGCCTCTTTGTGCGATTTGTGTTTTGAAGGTGTTCCCGTTCAGCATTGTCTTCAACAGAGACATGGTGGTCACAATGACGGGCGATAGAATGTCTAAATGGCTAGACACCAACGACTTGCTCGGTTCTTACATCGATGTTCGATTCAGACTGAGACGACCAATTTTAGAATTCACATGGGATAACGTAAGTAAATGGACCCTTTAGATGTCCCATACTGCCAAATAATATTACTCGTTTATTCTATTGACTTAGAGAATGGCCTGCTATTTNATGGGATAACGTAAGTAAATGGACCCTTTAGCTGTTCCATACTGCCAAATAATATTACTCGTTTACAGAATGGCCTGCTATTGAAACTTATCGCTGTTGTTGATGACTGATATCTTTCTAATGGGCAGTTAAAATACATATGCTCTACTTTTTTGATAAGGAATTGAAACATTTTTGATACCTCAAAATGTAATCAGAAAAAAAGCCCGGTTGATATTACTACAGTTTAAAATATTTGAGAATAAATATCGATCAAACGCATATAGATTTTCATATCTACACGCTTGATGTGTCATTGTAAATTCACAATTCATCATATCTCACATGTAGATTGTTAATAACCCTAAAATATACTTTAATTCTAAACTCATAATAGCATTTGTTGTATTAAATTTTACATTTTTNATAACCCTAAAATATACTTTAATTCTAAACTTATAATAGCATTTGTTATATAAAATTTTACATTTTGATAAACTTCACGAAATCAGAGAGAAGACACGTGCCAAATACCTCGTTATCTGGGTCAGAGTAATTTCGTTTTCTTGTAAGATTGACTTGCTAGTTTGAGTTGATAGGATGAAATACACATANGGTCAGAGTAATTTCGTTTTCTTGTAAGATTTCTGCGATAGTTTGAGTTGGTAGGATGAAATACACAGGGACATTTACAACAATTTGAAATGATTGACAGACAGGTTTCCCTGCAATACACAAGCTAAGTGAATTAAAGAAATTAATGACACAATTTGATAGTGTACCGTCAATGAGACACACGATTGTGTAGTGAAATTGATTATAAATGTGGCCTACAATTTGAGTACAAAATGTTTACCATCAATCATCATACATCTTTTTCTGCGCGTTTAGATGAATTACAGGGTGTAATCATTTGAAAAAGATTTTTGGGTTTCATTTCAGATCATTACTCATCAAACAGTGGTGTTTGAACTCCAGTGCGCCAATCTCACCCCTCGAAGACATTCCACCATCATGTCATCTCTTAAGGAGAACAACGTCAACATCAAATTCAAACTGATTTTCCGCGGGCAGATGAAGTACATCCCGTATTGGGACGCCATAGCCTTCCTCTGTAACCCATTGTAAGCATCTAAAGTGCACCAGTCAGTGAGATTCAAACTTAACAGGGATGATGATACTAATTCCACTTATCAACAATATCATTTTTTCTTTCTAAATAAATTAATGACTGTTTACCATATTTCACAGTGGGCAATTTTGCTATCACATATAATATCTCCCCATAACTGTCATCACACAACGCAAGAGTACATATATGCCATTAATGGTTATTACTCGAAGCTGATGACAGCAAAAAAAACTGAGCATGATTTTGCAAAAAAATGCCTTTATTTTTCCATGCTATGTATCATATACAATGACTGGGACATTTAGACCATACAGTTCAACATCAAGAAATCAACAATGAGCAAATAAATATGTATCTGAAATTTACTAACGTATAATCTATTGGGCAATTTAGAGACTCATGAAATCACACAAAAAAACCCACTCTGTCTTTATCCTATTTTTCTACACCTGAACTATTCAATAAATCGTAGTGTTGCCTTGAGAAGATTCAATATGATCAATATATTATATATGAATATGGTTTGCTGATATTTAGTAAGGCTGTCATGTTTCATATCATTGTTGAACAGATATTGAATCAATGTTGGCGTTTGGTAAGATCGGACTTCGATAACTCAAAAGACCACAATTTAAAGCCATTATTTACATTATCTTCCAACATCTTCATGCTGTTTCCCTTTCCCACTGTCTGAGAACCTAATCAATACAAACCGTACCGGCATATGTTCATAAGCACGCGCTGGTCATCGCGTTCAATGTTAATCAATTACGGCAACGCTGACATGCGAGGAAGAGACCTTCTCTTGCAAACGAGCTGAAGTTAAACTTCAATCCCGAGGACCAGTTATCGTGGGGTCATTAGACGGAACCTATTAATGTTTCACTTACATTAGTAGATTTTGGTCATGTAGGTCCCAGGAGGAATGGAAGTTCTTTGGCTTTTCATGCAAAATAATGAAAAAATTCATCGGCGTGTTCTATTCTCCTGATTTGAGTTTCCTTGACGTTACTCCTTCTTATTGTCTTTTTACACCAGTTTCCTCCATTGTTAATCTCTAAAGTTTTTCTTTGTGTTAATGCATTCAATATGATATAGCAGTAGATATTGCTTTGTTAACTTTTGTTCTCTTTCCTTTCCTCTGTAGGGTTGGATCTCTTGACGACATGAGAAGGGTTGGGTTGTACATAAATGACCTCAATCTCTTTGACTGTAGTAGAGACATGGTTCTCAATGGCTGGCAATACGCATCCCAACTGGAATTCTCTCTTGAACAGGTTAGAATTAAATTTCCTGGCAGTAAATTAATGCTATCTTGGTGAGGAAAGTGCGGCTTTTGATACAAGGTTATTTTTGAGGAATGGCAGACATGATTCGAGAATTTTCACGCACGTAAAAATGTAGCCAACAATGGATAAAGTGACTCAGCTTTTGACCGAGGCATTGCGGTCAATGAGAGTTGTTTTTAACCGTGGCATCGCTTCTAAGGTCGTATTGGAAAGACCCACGACATTGACTTCAAGTGCATGTCGGACGCTCGACACATAAGCAGTCACCATCTGTTAAACAAACTTAGGTTCGAAAGTTGAAACCTCCCCGCCCCCTCCTCCCCGGTTTTACAGCGGGTGCCCTTATCATCGAGGCTAATGGTATCGATGCGCTTCTGTTTTTTCTTCCTTCATGAAACAATAAATCTACGAGGAATTTTTGTCAGAAGTTATGATGATCCTGTATTGGTGTGGCCAGGCGATAGGGAATGCTTACTCTTCCTAGGCACCTGATCCCACCTCTGGTGTATCCAGTGGTCCGTGTTTGTCCATCTTAAATTGTATTCCGTAAAGGATTTTTGGGATTGATCACTGTTCGTTATCTTCACCTTTTCATTCAAATAAAACTATATTAGATATTCTTTAAATTGTCAGCTTCCCACATGCAGTAATTAAATAAAAATAATGCCTAACTGTGTAAAAATCAATCTATAAAAAATTCTTGCTGTCAACTTTTATAGAACGCACAGCAGTATTGCATATTTATCTTGAAATTTCTTGTTACAACGGCGTTCAATCATAACATTTCAGCAACAAGAAAAAAGCAAACTGATAGAAGAAAATATGATAAAGCAAGACGAATGGCAACTGAAGAGTGAGACATTATTGTACTCTATGATCCCTAGAACTATTGCTGAACGCTTAAAGCGTGGCGAGGACCCAGTCAACACATGCGAGGTATTGTAGTCTAACACATTGCTGGTGAAAATACTAACTTTCTCTTTCCTATCCTTATCCATTTTTCCAATTACCGTTGCTCTAAACAGCAGACAAAGCACCTGTATCATTAGCAAGGAGTCACTTCAAATGTAAATTTTCATTGATTTCCTTACCATTTTCCAACCAAGGTTAAGCTCAAGGTTAATTTTTTCGCTGTGTATATTGCCACAGTGGTGAAAACACATGCTTCAAAATAAATTTGCTGTTTGTAATCACTCCATATTTTCCCATGGATTGGAGATTTATTCAAATGTTGCGTAGGTATGAAATCTACTTTCGAAAGGAATTGTTTTGATGGCATCTGCTGAAGTATTTAAAGTAAGGAATCATGTTTCGTCGCGAAAAATGGCGTTCTTTAATATTCCTGAAAGCCAAAAACTTTGGGGAGAAATATGAGGAAACTTAAGCTTTTTTACAAAATACAAGAAAAATGTCGTCTAATGATTACTGTAAATTGCTTTACTGTGATACTCATGAAGTTGAAATCTTTTTTCAGATGTTTGAGCAAGTGACGATTTTGTTCAGCTATATTGTGGATTTCGCAGATATCTGCGCTGAAGCTTCTGCAATGCAGATTGTCAAATGTATCAACGCCGTGTTCACGTGCTTTGATGCTGTCGTCGACAAGTACGATGTTTTCAAGGTAGAAAACTGCACAAAACACTTCACACAAAGATTTTTATTACATTTTCATTGGCGAATACTGATATTTATTCTGAAAATAACCGCACTACATCCTTGATACATAAGATCACTTTCATTTTACGTTATATATGATAAAAGAAAATGATAAAAGACACCAGAGTCTTTCATATTTGCTTAGTACTTAGATATTTTATTGAAAATAGACAGTAACTGCAAACTAACAACTCAACTCTATGACAAACGGGATGATTTCAATTTCTGCGTTGTTAACTTCCCATATTTATGCAGCAACATACTATCATCACCTGCATATGGTGTGAATTTTCTAAAGTTATTCAATACGCAAGAGCTTCTTCTGCGTTTGATCACGTTTTTGAATCGAAGCAGGCTATTTACAAACAAGTTGTTGTTGCAGGGGTTTCAACAGTCGCATTTAAAGACAGCATTTTGCAAATTCTATGGTCGTTATAACGATTTAGTTTGCCCAAACATTCTGCCATTGGATCAAATGCTGTCCGAAGTTTTTCATAGCAATTGTTCAGCCATTTTCCATACACTGATTTTACCACGGATTGCTTCGTTTACCTGATCAAGACAATGTGCTCACGGTGGGTTTGACCGGTCGACAGGGGATGTTTACTCCTCCTAGACACCTAATCCCACCTCTGGTATGTACAGGGGTCCGTGTTTGCCCAATTCTTGTTTTGTATTCTGTTTGGAACTTACGAGATTGATCACTGTTCGTTATTTTTGCCTTTTCATCAAAGCCAAGAGAGATTTCATTTTGATAATGTATTACTTGAGAAGCAACAATAGTACTTTATGGGAAACAGGTACATGAAGTTTGATGATCCTAGTCTTCTTGGTACTGTTTTCTTCATGATTACCCATGAAAGTTTGACCTTAACCTTTGACATTGAGATATTATAGACATCTTATTACCACCATGGGAAACGTGTGTATCAACTTTGACTTTTCTAGCCATAATGGTTCTTTTTCATCCTTTCCACAAAGTACTGAAAAACACTGCACCTTTTCTCTATGATGGTTGTATTCTGTATTAAGCTTGATTACTGTAAATGGATTCAATTTCGCGGGGCTAAAATTTCGCGATTTTTACCTTTTAACATTTTGCGATGGTATAAATTTTGTGGATAGTGAATATTCGAAGCTGGAATCATATACCCCAAAACATTGAACAACACTTTGCGATGGTTTTATTTTTGCGATAGTTGATATAATCGAGAATATAGGGAAAATAAAACCCACGCAAACATTTCCCCCTCTACAGTACCCTGACTTTACTGGTACTGTTTCTATCTTGTTTTGCGTTCATGAAATTACCCATGGAGTTTCATTTTGACCCTTGACTTTAAAAAACAAATACATGTATGTTTCTTCCTCTAATCATCGAGAACATGTATACCAATCTAATAAATCTAGTCTTATAGATACCGTTTTTGTTTGATTCACAAGATGCAGACAGACAGATACACATTCATGATTGTTTGAATATGTGCATCAGATTTTTTTTTTATCTTTTGTGTCTTAAATATCACCCGTATAACTCTGATTTTGATCTTTGACACATGACCTTGAAAACATCCTTAATGTTTTGGAACATGTGTACCAAGTCTGTTTATCGCAGTCTTATAAGTAATGTTTTTTCTGATCCACAAATTGCTGACAGGTGTACCAGCATACAGACGAACATGCTGATCCATTTGATAATAGAATTCACGACTGACGTTTAAGAATGTCATCTTTTAAATATATAACATTTTCTTTTAGAAACTAAGTATTAATCAAATGGTTTATTCACATCTACTAATGTATTACTCTGATTAAGGATAAAGACATGACAGTACGCGGTATTGAAAAACTAGAATACATTGAAAATAAAATGTCGTAATTTTATGTACTTTAGCAACTCGATTTTCTAACAACAGATTCTTTCATACAATGCTTGCTACATTGTCTTTTGCTCTGGGGCTACCTTGCCCCAGTTTGTGCTTTGTCCAACTATTATAACAATAATCCAAAGTGTGTTGATAAGAGCATGTATTACAAACACAGTATAACAAAAGACATTGCAATACTAAATTACAAACATTCTTCCACAAATGATTTACTCAAAAGCCTGCCACAGTATCCATAAATCGATTTTAGCAATAGGAGTAACTTTTAATGGGTAAAACGTGTTGTTGTGTTATAGGTGGAAACAATAGTAGGACTTAACTAGTGTGTTGTTGGATTAAAGGTGGAAACATTAGGGGTAACTGATGTAAAGGCAAAGATAACGAACAGTGTAATGTTGTAAGTCCCAAATAGAATACAGAGAGTTGGGCAAACACAGACCCCTGGACGCGCCGGAGAATCACAACAACAAGTATAAGAAGAATATTTGAAATCCCGTATTAGACATATACGTACCATCTATCCTTCTGTGTTTCGTAAACCAGAAGTGATCAAAGAATTAAAAAGGTTACATGAGGAATATGTTTTAGTTCCAGCTGACAAAATGTAACAATACTGTCTTTGTCTGTAAGGCTCATTACTTACAACTGCATTTTAAACGAATTTGGTATGACCAAGACAATGGGCTCATGGCGGGTGTGACCGGTCAAAAGGGGATGTTTACTCCTCCTAGGCACCTCATCCCA
>CAJDSM010004960.1:0-22267 GCA_903981925.1 Ostrea lurida
CAAACAGAAGAAGTATGGGATCAGGTACAGACTAATTATTGTGAGAAATGTCTCCCGTACAAGTGGTTATTCTCTTTTAGAAACAGCACTTTCCATCTTAATGTTACGATCAATTGCGTGAGAGATTTGCACTACAGTCTATAACTTTTTCTATTTTTGTGCTTATGAATTAAGTAATGTGTCTCTTCTGATTGTGGACTATAGCCAGAGCGCAGTCCTTGGACGCTCACTATACGAGCTTGCACAATGTTCTGGCACGGATATATCGATCACTACACTCATTCAAATTGAAATGGTGAGGGTGGTAATTTATGCTCATTATTTTTTTATCAACGAGATAGTAATATTTTTTCTCTACTCGCTCGAAACAGTTGTAAACCACGATTTATATACCTTCTTATATAAACATGGGTGAGGAAGGCTAAAGTGTTAAATCACACAAGAACCAGTAGATCAGTGCTTGTAAGTCATAAGAACTAGAAATACAGCAAACAAGAGTTTGGCAATACACGGTACCCTGAAGATGTAATTATTTTCGCTGTATAACAGTTATATAAGTAAATAATTTTAACATATTTCAAAGAATGTGATATAAGTTATCATTCTGCTATATTCGCTTTGCGATTTAATATATATTAAGTTGAAACAAACAAAGCAGCACTGTAATTCATCAAAAGCGATAACGCGCATAGCAGTTATACTGTTACGTAGCGTAAGTAAGCCCGGAACTCAACTAACAAAAAAAGACGTGATCAATAGACCGTTTATATATTTCATCTAGTTTCACTCAAATGAGAGTCAGTAAAATCTGACAGATAATATGAGTTATAGATCATATAAAATGCGACGTTACCGGATTGTAATGATTTGTTCTCTTCTCGAAGACTAGTCTGCCTAAAGATTTGCAACAAACTGGTCAGTAAAATACAACACCGGATACATAAGAGAGAGTTAAGGACTGTTAAAGCTCTCTATATTGACTAGCCTTTATAAAATTTAAGGGTATAGCTACGTACGTTACTAGCATGAAAATGCTCACTGGGCTTATTTCCATTAATCTATTGTTCATCTCAGAAACTCTAACGTTTTAAATTCGGAAAAACCAGCTCCATTCTGGACTATTTATTTAATATCTTTTCTCTCTAAAAGAAGCGATAATGCAAGACTAGCTGATAATGCACATCTTGCATCTTTAGGGATTTGAGTCGCTCATGTGACACTGTTCGAATGCAGGGTTTGTGAGATGCGATCACTATGTACTATGTATGAGAAGCGTGTTATTCTATATGTTTAACGAGCCAGTAGACTAGCGTCTACAGATAAATTCAAGGATGTAAATTTTCGAGAGGAAAGCAAGTCAGCGCACATAGCAGTGACCGTATATATAATAAACACACCCCTCCCTAATCTGACACGGTTTTATGTGTGTCTATTACTCGAAAACGTAGAACAAATTTAGCAATTGTTTCAAGACATGATGGGCTGACGAGCGGTCGTCTCTATATGAACACGTCACTCTTATCAAACTAATATAGAATATGAAGGGGAGGTGCCAAAACAGCAAAGTAGAATGAGATTAGGACCGATAATCGCTACTTAGACTCTCGTCTCTGGATGAGAACAGCTAATCATAGCAATATCATGATGACAATTGCTCGATACTGTGTTATAAAAATTTGGAACACTGAGGATATGTAGAATTACCAATGTAAAATTAGTTCTATAGATATGACAATGAACAATTAATATACATGTAATTAGACCAAATCCTTTTAAAGATCTGAATTAAAATATATCTATTATATGTAGCTTCGTCGAGACGAAATCATGCACTGGAATTTTGTAGATATCAGCTCGTAAAATAACTGGGTTTAACAGAATATGTGAAGCATCAATTCATCTTATCTGCTCATGAATTATATTCGTGTTGCACTAGTTGGACATGATTTACATTAGTACTTATAATCATAAAAAGACAGTACACCACTAATGGTAATCAAAAGAGTGAGGTGCAAGATACGAGACTCACCTATAACTATCGTAAGTTAAATGAGTTCCATCTTCGTGTCTATGAACTAATGGAGTTGAAAAACGTAACTTGCTAATCGCTTTTCACCACTTAGTATATTAAGGCATTTCCGATTTATAAAAATGAATTGACACACGATGACAAACAACACTGATTCTATTTTTTTTTCTCTCGTTCTATGTGTTTATTTGTTTGACCATGAATCGATGCTATATGATTTGTCGTGCTAAGATTGTCCAGCTATAATGTCATGAAGTATCTGTAACGAGAAATTGTAAACACATACGACGATGAGTTATGTCAATAATGAACAATGGAAACTTGTGCGAACAATCTTCAGTGATCTGGATCATTAAGAAAACTCTATATCTATTAGTATAATTATACGACCTCTTTTGATAGAACTCTACCCATTATGGTAAATATAGAATGTCATTCTATTAAACTATATGGTAACAGTGTGCTATTTCTGAATGTCCTAAACTATTTCCGTCATCGTCTTTCTCATTATTCTCATTGAGTTAGAATTTGTATATATTGTGGTTGTTCCTTTTAACTGGATTGAAGCGAACAGTACTAAGATTACGATGTATTCAGATCTGATTCGACTAAGCCTCCTAATTGCAATAGAGTTATTATTTGAAATAACTTGTGTGCTGCGATTCGAACCGTGTTATTAAGAAACTCTTTCTGGTATAAGCTTTTTATCTTGTGTATTTAGTTGTAATAAACTAACATTATTGTTAATAATACATTTCAGTGTCCTCAAAATAGGTAGTGTCTTGATGTGAATTTCTGAATAATGAATGATAGACATTTTTTTTTTTCACAAAAAGGGAGATAACTCGATGCTTTAACTGGGTGGTGTGGACTCTGTTACCACGTTAAAATGAAACATACGTTTGACACGTTGTAAGGACCTGGACTGTAGATGGGAGTATCATGCTAACACTCTCATCGCACAACGTAAAGTGACATCTGGGACTAATAATTAATAACTACGTGAGGTTAATTCATTAGAGCAACAATCGCACATCTGAGAGATATTTACTTTCAAATTTAATATAATCAATGATAGTCTTTACCTTAATTTTACATTTCTTCTTTAACCAAATCCTTCTCTGTTTATTCTACTTCTGCCAATTTACCTATATGAGCATATTGTACGCATATCGATTTTATGTGTCAAGAGACAGTGTTAAGCGAGATAGCGATATCTTAGCGAAAAACTCAAATAGCATATAAGCATGATGAATGTGTGAACAGATTGCTTATCATGCTTACAGTCCAACGGAGACAGATACTAAAGATTTTAACATGGAAGTTGTCGTAATGATGTTTGCTTTGTGAACGGCTACAAGTTTTTGTATCTTACAATATTAATGACTCCTTTTAGTGCGTCGATTGTATATTTTACCTAATGGGAAATTGATAATGTTATAAAATCTCATAGTTACTGATTCATTTTCAATTGCTGATAATACTAACTAACTAGAATATCATCTTTCCAACAATAGTTATATCATATCTAATCTAATGTCAGCATTATAATGTATATATTGCCTTATGGTATCCCGTCGGTTGCGTACTGAATGCTGGATGAAGAGAAGCAGAGTTCAGGTGGCTTGTTGTAAAGCAGAGATGCTGTAGCGATAAAGTTTTGCGTAGGTTCGCTAGTGACTCAAATCAGTGCTCGAGCTCGGCTATGTAGAAATTACACAAGTTGTAATAACCTACGACAATTTAATAATTGTCTTAACCAAGTGACGTATTAACTATCACTAACGGGAGACTATCAAGAGATTTTTCAAACATCTGATAGAAAAATTCAAATAAATAGTCACATCGTGTCAGCCTCTCATCCCCCGGTGGTCGCATAACCCTCTATTATATTTGATGTAAATTTTTTTTTCCCAATGATGGCATATTATCTAAAAATATAGCGCCTCGTTTTTTGATAAGTCAATATCTCGGGATACCGAATACCAGTTACTGGGTTTTTGTAGTATAGCAATGCAAACAGGTAGCATATAAGTATCTCCCTATATCAATTCAGAAACTCTTCTTCAGAGATATTTTATTGCAATCAATATTTTTTTATGTTTTGAATTGAAATATTTTTGTACAAAATAGAAAGGATTAAAGTTTAGATAGACAATAACGATATGTATTAATAGAGGCTTAGTGTTTTATCAACATCAGAAGATCACATACACTAGGAAGCTCATATTAGATCGACACGAGTCTGCCTCTAGAAGCCCTACACGCCGAGGTCTGGAACGAACTGGTAAACAAGTGCATATAGCCTACAGTAGGTTTATTTTTAACAAATCACTTAGCAAGACTTCAATTCTAACAAGGAAATGTATTAGAGAAAGTGTGCTGCTGGCTATAGTCAATTATTCCATTTTTAGAGTATCATCTAGACGTAATATGAAAATGTGTCACCGCTCATGATCATTGTGTGCATCAAAATGTATGGAACTGAATCTTCCTTCCCAATCGATTTCGGATAATAATCCAAGAATACTACGATGAAAATTTATCATTTTGAAAGCATTGTATTTCATTTACAGCATTCTGTTCCCTGAAACACCGGTTTATATAATTATGCAAGTAATTATATTAGTCCTACGATCCACTGTCGCTTTGATCGTTGAGGTTGATTTCAAAAACTCGCAAGACGAATAACTTTTTTTTCAAAGAATGTAAGCCAAAGTCTTGGTGCTTACGTCACATACTGCGGTAAAAGTTTTAAAAAGAAATACAAGTATTTAATGATTTAGATAAATTAGTATGTTTTGTATCATTCAATGTCTTCTAAAATGAATTTTAATTTATAGGTTGATAGAAATACTGGTGCAATAATTTATTGTATTATCTTTTTTTCCGTCGTGTAGGAACACGCAATCCAATCACAACTGGCCTTCGATGATATCTCTCTCTTCTCTGTCCTACATGTCTCTCTTCTCTCTCTCTCTCTCTCTCTCCTATCTTCTCTACTCATCTCTCTCTCTATCTATCTCTTAGACTCTCTCTCTCTCGATCTCTCCTCTCTCTCTCTCTCTACTCTCTCGTCTCTCTCTCTCTCTCTCTATCTCCGTCTCTCTCCTCATCATACTCCTCTCTTCATCATTCTGTGCTGTTGTGGTGTGTCGTATAGTTGGGCACGCTGAATGTGCTGTGGATTACAAATTGCATATAATCAAATGCTTCAACCTGCAGCATAATGATCTTAGATTTAGTCGAAAAGGGGGGGGGGGGTGTTGAAAAGGGCCAATGGGATTGGTCTGGGATGATGTCGTGGGGGCCAGGGGGCAGCCCGGAAGCTCTCGGGTTTTGAGCTTTTAAAAATTACTTGTTGAGTTTATTTAGACTATATATCTATCAATGATAATGAAGTTTGGTCACCAATAAGGGGGGGGGGGGGGGGGGGGGGGGGGGGAGTGAGGGGGGGGGGGGGCTGCCTCCCTCCTAATCCGCCACTGATTCATAGTATCCAAAACCTTTGATGCCGATTTCGGTTTTTCGATAATTATAGTAATAGCACAGCGACCAATGATTTATATTTCTTATAAAACGGGCCGTTTACGTCTGTACAGAATTCCATATTGCAAGCACTTCTAGAATTCATATAAAATCGCAATAAAAGCTAGCCACACTGTACTTGCATAGTACATATATACATGTAAGCATATAGTGTAACTGTTTTTGTTTTTTTTTACCAAAAAAAACCCAACAAAAAACACACATTTATAAACATATACATATATACATGTATACACATATGTATACAACTACATACATTAAATATAACACATATATACATATTACATACATATTACATACATATATACCACATACACATGCACTCAAATATATATCATATACAGTGTACATATAAATCATGAATGTTGATAAAATGATTGAATATTAATTCAATGAAAAATTTAGAATCATGTATCGCTGATGCTGCCTTAAGAAATAAAAAAAAAATGCTATGGAAAACTGAGAGTCAAAAACAGCAAAGCTAAAACAATAATTAAAGTATCAACACTACAACAATTATACGCAAAAACAAAACAAAAAAAACAAAAAACAAAACACAACAACAATGGCATAATCAACATACTAACAATTACAAACAAAACAACAACGAAGAAAGTAGCCACAAAAATGACACTGACAATTACAGTAATGATCAGACAAACGGAGTAATCCGTCGTCAAATTGGTATATGAAAAAAGGCAAATATATTTAACAATAATCATACCTGTATTATTAATTGAATTAATTTAATTCTCAAATCTGATTGGCTGATTGAAAGGTTTTAAAATTCAACAATGATTCCAAATTACGCTGTTTACTGCAATAATAACTTCCAAATCACTACACGTGCATAATATTGACCAGTCGTTATTAAATATTGACCGCTGAAATTTGACCGAAAACGAATTGATTAGAAATAACTTTGAATACAAGGAATGATTAAACCCCAATCTTAGACTTTCGAGGTTTTGTCCCTTTGCTTGTCATGCAAAAATTTTTCGTACCCAATCTGCATCATGTCTGGATCAACTGTAAACAACATTTTTTCATGTTGACCTGATGACGGGTGATTAATTGTATATTATTGACCAATGCTTCCTAAAAATGACGGATACTTTTATAAACCATTTCAGATACAGTATTGTCAACCAAAATTCTGATCTTACTCGATGTGCCTGATAATTTTCACCAGTCAGGGAAATTCCATATACTAGTATATAAAATGGCGAAGTAACAATGTATTAAACGTAATCATTGTCCCAAAAAAATATACAAAATCGAGTGTAGGGCAACACGGACCTCCGACAAAAGCGAAGGTAGGATCAGGTGCCATGGAGGAGTAAGCATCCTCTGCTGACCGGTCACACCCGCCGTGAGCCCTTAGTCGAAACAAAGTAAACGGGGTTACCCGTCGTTAAATCTAGTACGAAAATGACAGTCTAACAAAGGGTATGAAACAAATCAGTCAACATATGACTTATTTAAGACCATCACTCTGTTTTTAAGACATGTATTTCAGTTTTGAAAATACACGAGGGCGTGAACAACTACGCTTCAAGCTGACAAACTCCATGAACTTTGTTTCTTATATTCACGTTCTAATTTCATTTAGACTGTCGGAAATTCCAGTCGTTAAAGCAGAATAAAATTCAAAATATGTATCTGTACTGAATAACTGCAACTGCGGAAATGACTAGCTTATCAATAAAAAGTGTAGAGATATTAAAGGCATGAAACATTGTAAAAGTGAATATTTGTGTATGAACATGAAGAATATACCTTTTGTAAAGTGACAACTGTCTAGAAAATTTTCCTGCAAAATACATTATTTTATGATAGAATAATTGTGTTGTTTGCCTGTGAGAAGAGTACATCTTCAATATGAAAAAGTAGCAGCTCTGAAATGTCCTTGAATAGTTCAATTGATGTTTCTCGTCTCGAAATGACAAATAAAAGATTAATTCAATATTCAAATAAACACTGTTTTATTTGACACCAATCAAAAGTTTGTTGGTTTCAGGCAAATTTTTGGCAAACTAAAATCGAAGAAATGTAACAGTTGGCATCATTTGTGTCAGTTGATCATTCAATTCCTTTTAATTATTCTGATGCAATGCACGGAATTCCGTTCCGCTAATTGTTGATTCTTGTGTCGTCTTAATGAAAGCGTTGTATATTCTCTCTGGTTTTATTAGATCTGAAGTGAATCTACAATTGCTTTCTGTGTAACGAGTGCGCGAAAATTCAACATGGCGCCTGTCTTTGTGTGCTTCATTACGTTACGATTGGATACAGCCGAGTTAATCTTTTCGCTTTTTTTCTCCACAGCTAGGGTTTATGATATATTCTTCTTTCCTTTCTATTTACCAAAGCTCCGCTTCATTAAAATTATGCCATACTTTTGTTTCACTAATATTGTATGGAAATTTGATAAAGGACCAATTCAGGGTTACAAAAGAAAAAAAAACCAATAGGGGAGAATAATTTCCCGGAAAAGGTCACAGTGTTAGATCAAGTTTCTTTAGTTATTTCCTGCCGTATATATATACACTGTATGAATTTTTCATACATGGATTTTCATTTAGAACCTCTATTTTATCATTTACAAGGTTGCAATCAGGTTAAAAAGTTGGCATAAACAGCATTTTTCTCATTAAGCACCGATTTTTAAATGGATTTTGGCTTTGAGTCCTTAAAAGCAGCCCCCCCCCCCCATATTGAAAAAAAATAATTTTATAGCTTACAATCTTAAGAACAATTTACCATAGTATGTTTAGGAGCACTTATGCATTGGGGGTAAAAATTCGTGAAAGCTGACAAAAAGTTAGGGGAACTTTTTTTGAAAACCTGGTTCACTGTAGCTCAGTCAGTTGTACCGCTGATAATGTATTCTGTGATTATTTTTTGCCATGGCTCTAATCTGCCTCACAGCACAAAATTATTTTTTTTATTTCACATTTTCAACATCTCTTAATGTCTTTTTTTATACAGAGGGCATTAAAAGATAATGCAAATTGTAAAATCACTTTATACAACACAGTCACGATGAACTATCCTCGCTGTGGTCGATTTACTGCATCATCGCGCGTAGCACTTGATGGAAACGTAATAATAAATTTATTCTAATCATTTAAATATTTCAAAACATTGAGTCTAAATAATAAAACAAAAGTCTAAATAATAAAACATGATATAATTAGAGTTTCAAATTCATACGTCTAAAGAAGGTTTTCTTTGATGCTGAAATCAAAGATTTTTCAGCCAATCAAAATCACTCACCGTAATTTCATCAAGACTATGATTACATGTAATTGAAGATGACGTAGCATAGCACGAACCTTTAGCCAACATACGATACGACCGTTTCCATTCCGCGAAAAGCACGGAAGCACAATGATAACACCAATCTAATTGAAATTAGATACTCTCTTACCAATAGGCAAAAAAAAAAAAAAAAAATTAATTGTGCTTCTGATTACATCTCGAAAATAATGTAGGGTCGGAGGTCGGAATTTTATATTTTTTTTATTCATTTTTTTCTTTGGTAGCTTTTATTTATTTTGCATTGCATCAAAAGAAACGAAACGTATTCACCATATATACATTTGTGTGCATGGAATGTAACATCGAGTGTTCAGTATTGAGTTAAAGATAAATTAAACCAAAAAAGTTACATTTTAACAACTGATTTTACCCAATTTAATATACGAGTCTGTCTTCGGAAAGCATAAAGGACGCCATTTAAAAATTTCTGGTAAATTGAAAATCGAGCCCAAACTTATAAGAGATTAATAACCGAAGTGTACGAGAATTAAGGACTGGAATTAATTAAAAAAGATAGTTTCGGGAGAAAATTTTAGGGTCGGTAGTGTAATCGAAAACACATTTTTTTTGGCTTTACCTGTGTTTGAGCGAATAAATGAATTGAATTGAATTGGTGCCTGAGTTCAGTGATGAATCTAAAGACGGGAACTGGAGTTTGCACCCTCCCCCTCTTTTGTTTGAGCTTGTTTTTTGATTTGTTAAAATGCACCACCCCTTTGTAATGTAGGGAGTACCCCGTTAATTAACACTTTATCCTTTGTTCTGAACCAAACAGAGTGTATGCTACGTCAAGATTTATGGAAACCTGATTCTTGTAAACGTACTCGACTTTGATTTGCCTCTTTTCATTTCACAGTTCAAAAATGTTCAGAAATAGCGTCTCTTTATAAAAGAAACATTTAATACCTGTCACAATGCAGTTCAAAGCAGCTTAATGTACCAGGGCTTTTCAAATTAAACAAAAAAAAAACCAACAAAAAAACCCCAAACAAACCAAACGAACCCAGACAAAGCAAAACAAAACGAACACCCCCCCACCCCCCAAAAAAACCCAACATACAAAAACAAAACCAAAATCAAAACAACAAACAAAAACAAACAAACAATATACAAATAACCCAAATTCAAAGGTCTTGGAAATCAAATTATCGAAGTTTTAAATTGACATAAAAGTTTCAGATTCTAAACGACGCAAATATGATAAACTACTTATTCAGTACTATTGGTAGTCCAAATATTTTTGCAAACAGGCTTACTAAAACTCCCTTCACGATCCACTTCAGCCTGTGTGTCGTTCATTTCACTCCACGGAGACAGCTCTCCTGATAGTCCATCACGGCATGGCCGTTACATGTACCGCCGACAAAGGTCATTATTGAGTTTTAATGATTCGGCTGTCTTCGACGTAATCGATCATGAAATGCTGTATCAGCGATTGGAATACTCTTATGGGATGTCTGGATCTGATTTCTTATCTAAGTCAACGTTCACAGAAAGTAGCCATTTTGTCATCGTTTTCAGAACCGACATTGCTCACGATCGGGGTCCCTCAGGATTCAGTACTTGGCCCCCAAATCTACTGCATGTTCTCTATAACCAATATCCAAGGCATACAATCCAAGATATACAATATGAGTGAACTATCACTGTTATGCAGATGATACGCAAGTCTATTTGGTGACAGAACCACGTGAGGACAATTCATGACTCCCAATTTGTTTAGAACTTTGGAACATATTTTGACAAGACTGAGAGCATGAAGAAGCAATGTAACCAGGTATCGAAATCTTTTTATTTTCTTCTTCGTAATTCGGATTGGGTAAAACCCCTGCTTATTCAATCGGTATGTAAAACCCTTAAATCGTTAACTCGCTCGTGACTTCAAAACTAGATTACATACATGTAAATATATTGTTGCTTTACAGACAAACTGCTTAGAGTCCAAAATATTGCGCCTCGCATTGTTACAAAAACTTCTAAAACTTAAGTTACCGATAGAATTAAATTCAAGATACTAATGTACATGTATGTATAGAAAGCATTCCATGGACTCGGTCCTTTGTAACTTGAAGAACTTATTAGAATATAACTATATATATACACCACACACAGTTTGCAGTCGGAGTCCTCGTCAATCAGAGCAAAGAAGACGTCTTGATGAACTTTGGGATATGAATCTCGTTTAAAGTCATCATCTTGCAAATTCTACGGTCGCTATAATGACCTTGTTGCGATTACCAAGTATCACTAAGTCATGTTTCATACCCTTTGTTAGACTGTCATTTTCCTACTAGATTTGACTACGGGTAATCCCGTTTACTTTATTTCGACTAAGGGCTCACGGCGGGTGTGACCGGTCAGCAGAGGATGCTTACTCCTCCATGGAACCTGATCCTGCCTTCGCTTTTGTCGGAGGTCCGTATTGCCCTACACTCGATTTTGTATACATGTTTTTGGGACTATGATTACGTTTGACACATTGTTTACTTCACCATTTTATATATAATACCTCTCGATCTTAAGAACTGTGGCACCTTACTGGGTTTTAGAAAACGGTTGAAAACTTACCTTTTTATGTAATATTTCTATTGAAATATATCTATATTTCCAATAACAAAGACTTATCATTTGTATTTTTAAAGAAATCGAGACTTCAAGGTAAAAGTAAATATTTCTGGAAAAAACTGGAGACCAATTACATGTACTTTACTTTATGTTCTTATAAAATTGGATCAGGGTGTGTTGCTCAGAGAATAAAAAATACCATAGATATCATATTTAATCCTGACCAAACGGGCTTCATACATGTACATGTACCTGGTAGATACATGAGGGAGAATTCTAGACTGATTTATGATTCTATGCAATATACAGAAGATAATGATATTCCTGGGGTTCTCTTGATGATTAACTTTGAGAAAGCATCTGATACTGTCTCTTGGAAATTTATTTATACATGTTTGGAATTTTAAAAACCCGAGTATTCAAACATGGATTGCAACTTTTCAACACAATAAAGAATCTTCATTACCCAAGCTGGATTCCTCTCAAAATTCTTTAAACCAGGTCGTGGTTGTCGCCAAGGTGACCCAATTTCTTCTTAATTATATTTACTATGTGCAGAAATTCTGGCTTATAAAATTAAAAATAACAAAAACATTCGAGGTATTGTAATAGATGATATCGAATATTTAATGTCTCAATATGCTGATGATACAGCAGTAATAATCTCTGGACTTAAAATTAATCTATCCAAAACACAGTTAATATGGATAGGTAGCCAAAAATATTCGAAGGAAATTTTGTGTCGAGATAAAAAATTTCATCGAACAACGCAAGTCAAGCTTCTGGGTATCCAATTCGCTATAGACCTTACCAATATCCTCAAACTCAACTATGATAAAAAGTTAGTTAACATTAAAGAAATTACCAACCAGTGGAACAAAAGACACACCACTCCTATAGGTAAGATTACACTAATAAAATCCCTTATAATCTCGCAAATGAACCATTTATTTATCTTGCTACCAACACCATCAAATAAATTTATAAAGGATCTAAGTAGTATTTTGTACAAATTTTTATGGCACTCTAACATTGACAAAATTAGAAGAAAACAAATTACACAAGTATATTCACATGGTGGCCATGGATTAAACATGATTGAAATAAACAATTACACGTACTAGTATATACAAAGTCTTAAATCCCCCTGAATTAAAAGATTGTTAAATGGTCAAAATGGAAAATGGAAAATATCATTGAATAGACACAATTTTAAAACTGGGTCAGACTACATATAAACAACAAATTACACCTGAAAAACTCCTTTTAGAAAGACACGTTCATGGCCTTCAAAATATTCAAGATGGTATGAACTGATGAAGATATATACATGGGAAGATTTTATATTCCAGCCAATTTGGTTTAACAAAAAGATATTAATGGGGAAAAAATCACTTTTTTCCAGAGAATGGTTCAAGAATATAATACATAGCTGTATGTGGCAATGATTTGCTTGACGAGAAATTGTCGTTTTAAATTTACAAAATCTCAAGAGTAAGTGAAATGTACAAAACCATTTTTTTTCCACATTCTGTACCTGGGTTTACAGAAATCAATTGCACATAGCATGAATTGTCAGGAAATTTCAAAGAAAGAAGTGAACCCTAAGCCTTTCATATTTTTTTTATATTATTATTACTCTATATTCATTTATAAAGCGCAAAATTACATATAGTTTCTATGCGCTGTACAATTTTGTCCTAAAAACCCGCAGCTCTTAAAAATAATGAAAACAATGAAACTTTACATAAAACAAGTAGTAAACGACAAGGTGGTTAAATTGACTAGACCAGGATAAAACTTGCACACAGGTAATTGCATTCATAACGGTAGCAAAGATGGCACTTGGAATCCGTGCACTGAATTTAATTCATAGGGCATATTCACGCTTGAACAAGAGTGTTTTTACGTTCTTGCGGAATGCTCCATGTTCTTCAAGCACACGAGTTCAATGGCAGTTCATTCCACAGTTTGTGCACCTAGTGTTTGTATGGCTCGTGCACCGTATTTGTTTGGAATGATTTCTTTTCACCAACAGTTTCCATTTGTCGGATGATGTTTCAAGGTCTATGTGGCTGTAAACAGGACATAATCTCTCATGTATTGTGTTGCTGAGAGAGTATGTAGTGCCTTATGTATGTGTGTCAGCATTTAAACCACCCACGTTGCCTTACGGCAGCCAGTGTAGTTGTTGAAGTACTGAAGAAAATATGTTTGTCTGTAGCATGTTCACTGTAAGACAGGTCAGCATTGTTTGAGCCATTTGGTAATCGGTGCATTTGCGATCGATTATGCCAAGTAGGAGGGATTGTGATCGTCAAGATGGATAAGACTGTTGCATTGATGACTTTGCACACGCTTCCTTGGTGGAGATGTCTTTTACCTTGGAGATTCTTAACTGATGTGAAGTACATCTTCCTTACCCAGGAGCTGACTTGTGTTTCCATTGATAAGGTAGCGTCCAGAGCAGCACCGAAGGTTTTTAACAGTCGATTCTTGGTGTTTAATATTGCTCACCAATCTTCAGACGGATATCCGTCAAACGGCACTGGTTGTGGGACTGGCAACCACCATTATCTCAGTTTATCATCATTAAGTTTGAGTTTGTTTACAGTCATCCAGGTTCGGACATTCTCCATAATGTTAACTTGATGGGTGTGCATGGTAGTGTTTTTTACACTCAACCGACTGTAGAGTTGACTCAGTTGAGTGTCATCTGCGAACCCATGTCGATTTATTGCATACTTGTTGATAACTCTCCTGAATGGGAGAAGGTACACCTGAAAGAAGGGGGCCGAGAACAAATCCTTGGGCACCCGGTAGACAGTGGCCATCTGAGGACACACATGTTGTTGATTTAACTGCTTGGATGCGGTCACTCAGGTAAGACTGTACCAACGGAGTGTTGTTTCTGTCAATCCAGCTTCCTATTAAACTGGTTGCTCTTCCAGAAAGGGTACTGGAGCTATTAGTACGAAATTAAACTTGGATGAAAAAGTCACATAATTCTACAAACAAATAGGGGGTAACTGGACTACTCGGACCGTGGACAACTCGGACGTGGACAACACGGCCCATAAATTAGACTACTCGGACCGTGGACAACTCGGTCGTAAGACATCTCGGCCCCCACATAAGACACCCCGGCCCGTACATAAGACATCCCGGCCCGCCCCTAACGTTTTTATTTAATCATCAGTTTATCCCCCCCCCTGCCATCTTCTTTACAAATTTACTCCAATCAAGACAAGACAGTGCATTCTTGCTGTTATATTTCTTGCATTCTTAACTGTTTTCTTTCTATATACGCTTTTTGAATTCCACTTTTTGGTTTACTCGTCTCTTGAAAACATATTTACTAGAATTAACATTTATAAATATGGTAATTTACTTTACTATAATTTCTTCTTTGAAAACACACGAGAAAAATACACTCCAGAACAGTTGTCAACATTGATCAAATTTCTGCTGTTTTTTTAGAGGATGTAGTTACGTTATCAATGTATTAACAGCATTAACAGCATTACTTTCTTTTGATACCTATATATGGAGAAAGAAAAATAATCGGAGATGTATTATAGCTATAATGCAGTGCGTTAATGATAGATTATTTAGTTTTAAATCACCTTATAAACCTTTCATATTTACCATAGGCTTCTGTGAAGCGTCTATATATATTATCTGACTTATTTAACTATTAATCGAGCATCCATTAAATTAGTTTAAATGGTTTTAACATTTTCATACCCCACTCTCAATTCTAAGATTGTGATCACTTATTCTAAATTTGATATATCTTTATGCAGCATATATACAGACTCATTTTATTGAGGGAGGGAGGGGGGGGGGTGGGTAATTTAATATTGTAACTCACCTTTTAAAGAAGGATGTGGTTTTTGCAAAGGTGACTTTTTTAAAATTTAAGTAGAGACGCATTATTTTGTATGGAAACTGCATCAGTGAACTTTTTTAGTGTAAGCTCCTTAGAATGGCATTGCAGTAAAGTGCTATTAGTCGTGTTTATTGTTACACAAGGCACTATATAAATGTTTTATTTACCATTATTAATATTTATTTTCAAAATTATATTTAATAATTAGTCACGCGTGGAAGACCACACAAAATCGCCTGCTAACAATGTTTCTGGAAGATATTAAGGTGTACATTGCTACTTTTGTATTTCTTGTTAATCATTAATTTGCTCACTATTTCCACATTACTTAGGAATTTAAAAGTGCTAAAATATATAGAGCAAAAAATATGTTTATTTTGAACAGTGAGTTTACTATGTATTTTATCAGATAAATGTACCAAATCTGTAGTAAATATGAATGCGTCAAGAACATCTTAAAATTGGCAAGAAGTGCGTCAGACAGCATTTGACCCAATGACAGGTTGTATTGGCTAACTAGATCGTTATAAAGACTATAAAATTTGCGAAATGCTGAATTTAGACGAGAACGTTGAAACCACTGTAACATCAACTTGTTTGTCAAGATTCAAATTCAGTATAACAGAACAAGCTCTTGATTATTAATCAGTTGAGAGACAGAGACAACAGACAAAATGTGATCAGAAAAGCTCACCTGAGCTCTTGAACTGAAAACCGTCTGTTCTGAACAAGAGTCAGTCCCAGGGTCACTCTCTGATGTAGGATCTGATAGTTCCAAAGATAGAAGTATCATATCTGCCAATGACGTGTATGAAGCGGGATGTTTTGTCATTGTTGATTTTTAAAGCTGGATCCCATATAAGTGACGTTTCAATGATATCAAATACTTTAATGTTAAAGTAGTGCTATTAATTCAATAGCTCTGGTTGTTTTCGTGTGAATCATAACCAGAAACAAGGCGTGTTTCTGAAACCTGATGCCACCGTACTACGAACCAGTTGAAAGGAATATACATGTGAAAACACTATCGTACCGTTCAATGTCTGGACCAATGTTTAAGTTTATGTTAAACAGACAGACAGAGCGCTAAAAACTATTTGCTCCCTGTATCTTTGATTCCGGGGGGGGTGGGGGCATAAACTTCTGAAGATTTAAAAGTTTTTCATTTATTTATAATGACGAAAAAATGTTAGCTGCAATATGTATGCCCTCTCGATTTTTTTTATTCTGACGTTTTCGGGAGAGGCTACAGTTCCAATAGGATCTTCGTAATGGTGCAATATATTTTGCTGAATAATCTATAAGCGCCGTATATTTGTTATGTGTTGTTTACATCAATAAGGGTACCTACTTTTTGCTAAAGTATGTCTAACTAAGGTTTTTTTATATAAATCATTTGCAACATTTTTAGAAATCCTTTGTCTGCTCCCTCATTGTTATCGCGAGATCTCGAGGTTTCTAATAAAAACCAAATGACAATCAGTGGGGAAAAATGTAGTTGTCAACATGAACTCGAACCATTCCCGACAAAGAAAAGAATATCATATGGTGGCAGAAACATGAATTACCCTCGCTAAACCTTTTTTAAAGCTTTACATACCAACGCGAATCGCTCTGTTTTCGACTCGTATTTAATGTAAACACTACCTATATGGACATATAACAACAGGAACCAGCATCAAAACATCAAACATGGCACCCAAATACGAATCGAGAAAATATGAAGTATATGGATATGGTCCTTAAAACCAAGATATGTTTAGAAATTTATCTATATACAATGAAATATGTTACAATCTTTTTATTTACGTAGTTAAGCCAGCAAATGATTTAAAATAATCGAAATGTCGCATTTGCCCCATTATAGGGATTTCTAATGAGGAGTTGTAGTCCCTCCTCCTAACAAAAATTATAAAAAAAGGAGAGGCACGTTATCTTAAGCTAAAATAAATACGAGTCCTAAAAATAAATACACGTATATTCGACTGTGAGGGTCAATGCAGTTTTAAGAATTGTAAAATTATGTAGTAGATGAATGGAAGGTAGCTTATGTATGCCTTGTTTGGTATCACCATGGACAGGTTTATATGTTGATTTAAATGTATGTCGCAACTGCATTGTACTACATTTGGCTTTTTAAGCCCGGTCACGACCGCCCGAACTTTGTTGGAGTTGTTCCTGATCGGTGAAAAAATTCATCTCCGTCGTACGTTCACCTACCGTTTTACAGAAGTTGGCCTCCGTTAAGACAACACCGTATTCGCTCGGCCAACGCTTGATCAGTCCCTCCTACGCTCCGAAAGTTTTTGAGCTGCACAAAAATATTGCGAGCGTGAGGAGAGGGCAATTTCCGCTCAGGGCCAAAGCTCACCGCCGCTCCAACACAGCCCAGTCAAAGTTTGCACCGCTAGACGCAAGTTCACGTGACGCTTGGTCCGTAGGCCAACGCAGAAATCTTGAACGCTGACGACACTCTTCCGCCAGCTCTGCCCGGGCGGGTAAACGTTGATTAAGCGTTGCACAAAAACTTTGGTTGGAGCGGTGTTAGCATTTTACGAGCGGACACGAGATTGGCTGGAACGGTGTCCGGGCGTTGAAGCACGATCCATGCGGGATCAACTTGTTTGGCGTTGGTATGGAGGTGTTTGGCAGAACACCGCTCTAATCAACGCTCGCGTACACCGCTAAACAACGCTATCTACTGTTAAAACCAACGCTAAAGCAACGCCGGCCTTCACGCGGTGCACCGCTAAGGCAACGCCGTGTTTTCGATTTTCCCCCCATTTTGTCGCGGTGACGAGCGTTGTCTAATTCGGGGCACCGTTGAAGGAACGCTCACACCGTTCGGGCGGTGTGACCGGGCCTTTACTTTGCTATATTTGACCTATTTAAGTATCAGAGTATTATACCAACTTTGTGCATTCGGTAAATCAGAGTTTGATTTTGAAAACAATATCTTAAGAATACATGTATTTTCAAGGCAGCCCATCACTGTGAAGAAACATTCGGTAAATCAGAGTTTGATTTTGAAAACAATATCTTAAGAATACATGTATTTTCAAGGCAGCCCATCACTGTGAAGAAACATTCGGTAAATCAGAGTTTGATTTTGAAAACAATATCTTAAGAATACATGTATTTTCAAGGCAGCCAATCACTGTGAAGAAACATTAAGCGCCGTATATAAAACATGTTAGATGCAAAGATCGATTTCAGTCTGACTGTATCGGCTTAGAGGACAAGCAGCAAGTCCAGGTAAGCCAGTGTTTTCTTCTCTCGTGTTTTTTTTTTCTTTCTTTCTTAAATGTAAGTGTTCCTGGCTGCTAGTATATATTCCAAAATGACATCTTCATAATAGCATTTTATATGCTGTTTATTTTCTATACTCAATCTAACTTAGTTAAATTTTGATGTGGATGGAAAATGAAGGATATACATGTACCTATAAGAATATGAATTGAAAAGTTTCAAATTTTCGTTATTTAATTTCTAGCAGGAAATAATTTGGGGGCAAAATTTAAATCTCAGCTAGACTCGAACCATGCACGATATATCTATGAGCAGTCAGTACTTTAAATCTAGACTGAGTTACCTAGCTGGGAAATTACATTTGGGTACACGTATAAGGAATATACAATGTATATGCAAGTATTTCTGATAGTTCCTCCTTAAAGGGGCATTCTAGAGAAATTTGCGCGTGTGTCAAACTTTGCTCTATGAATATACATGTACTTTTTGACATTTGTAAGATCAATACGATGATTTATACACCTGCAAAGGGTTAATATTCATCGAACCCAAAGGAGTTCTGTGACAATTGTACCCCGGGGGCCACTTCCTATTTACTAATAGATAGGGCCGTGCCTGGAATAGTACATTTTCCACTTTAATATATGACAAGGTATAGAAATCAGCATGAAATATAATGTATGATAAGATCATTAATGTTTACTCAATTAATTATATGATTAGCCTTTTAATATTGATCAGCTGCAGCTGATGAAGTTCTGATAATCATTGCACATGTAAACATATTATTCCGGTTTTAATTAGATAAAACAAAATAAAATATGGCAGACCAGTTGGTGGCGTTGATAGAAAGGAACTTCTTGACGCTACTGTTGTCCGTCCCTGTATTGTTTGTGAGCAGCAGTTTCCATGAATGTCATATGGGGAAAGGTTACCATTTGAACAGAAAATTATATGAAAAGGTATACAATTCTCAAATCTAAAATATATGAAAAGGGGGGGGGGTCTGCGATGTCAGCGGCACGTACCTTCCCATAAAATTATGAAGTCCCCCCCTCACAATTGTACTTTGGGGGCAATAAAATCATCGTATTGAACTAAAGATGGTAATAATTGTTTTATTACATAATTATATAATCTAAAACATCGACACCGGTTACTACAGCGTACGAAACGAAAGATAGTCGACCATTTTTACTTCGTATTAAAGTGCGAAAACTTATTCAAATTTGACTAGAGATTCGATATTGTATTTAATAGTTTAATACTGACAAATAAGTTGATGTTACTTGTTTTTAACACTCTTATTTAGAACCAGAATATCGAAAAATGTTTGGTAGTTATAAATGATCTTATTTGCAAACATAACTGTCATCAGGTCGACTCAAAGGCCCTGAGTGCCGAGCATAGGCCTAAAGTTTGCAGTCCTTCACCGGTAATGGCGGCGTCTCCATAAGAGTGAAATATTCTCGAGTGGGACTTAAAACAATGAATTGTCAATCAATCATCAGGTCGGATGCTGCCTGACGTGTTCCATTTCATTTTTCGGCTGTTCTTCACATATATGTACTGATTTTGACGCATATATGTACTGATTTTGACACATAAATGTACTAGTTTTGACACATAAATGTACTGATTTTGACCACGGATCACTCCATTTACCTGTTCAAATTAGTAGGCTTATGGCGGATGTGACCTGTGAGCAGGGATTGTTTACTCCTCCTAGGTACTCCTGAAGTTTGCAGCGGTCCGCGTTAACCCTGTTCTCAATTTCATCTTCTTTAAGATTTACAAAATTAATCACTATTCGTTATCTTCACCTTTTTTATAATGATTATACGATTTAAAACATCGAAACTGTCTACTAAATTTTAACGAATAATACCAGGTAGGCCATCTTTGTTTACAGTTGGAGTGCAAAACCTAGTCGAAAATGAGTAAAGACGGGAGTTTCCATTTGGCGACCAAAAAGTAATAACAATCGTATTAACTTGCGAATTTCCTATTTATCTTTGGTCCGAGTTGGAAAAATCAAATGTCATATTTACTCGAAGGCATTTGCGAAAAAAAAAACCCACACAACGTTCTATTCTCTATAGTTTGTTAAATTTCAGTAATTTAGAAAGTTTGGAATTATTCAATCACATACATGTAACAACGATAAATTATTTGTTGGGTTGAGAAGTGAATCCCGTACTGTAAAAATAAAGAACTTGAAAATTGCGACATAACGAATTCCAAGTTCACACAATGACGGTCTCTTTGAATTGCTTTGAGCTATGGGTTAACACATTTTTTTTTTTAACAGATTTTGCTGTAGGCTGAGAAGACCTGGGGAATCTACTTGTAGATCAGAAAGTTCCAGTATGTATACATATATATTTCTATTTCATCCCCTTAATGTAAAATATTTTTGCACTAAGAATTACACGAAAACTCATTAGCCATCTTCCGCAGTCAAGTGCTTGTTGTGATGCACCTACAGGTTAAATGGTTGCTGATTGCGCCATCTACCGAGAAACATATATTTTAACCGAGCTGAACCTTCACGATGTGTAGAAAAAGTGCAAACGGATCTAACATCTAATTTTAACGGATTTAGTTGATAAAGGCTATCGGAATTTTTAAGACCTGCAAGTTGAACAACTTTATGGATTAAAAAAAAATACTGTTTCTCATTTTATGCAATTGAAGTTTAGTTGTTTTGTTTTTTGTTTTTTGTTAGATAAGGGTCGTTCTTTCAGTAGATTTTAACTCTATTGAAATATATATTAACTATGCAGTAGACACAAGTTCTTTTGAAGGGAAAATACTCAAAGATTTAAAATAAAATTTAAAAAAACCAAACAATCACACTCGTCCACGGTGTTTCATAAATTACGATGAAAAAGAACACTTAAAGTGATAAAACTAACTTGATAATGGGAGAAAAAACATAATTGAATTGCTGAGCATCGAATAAATTCGTCTTAAATTTTCATATACTGAGTATTGCCTCAACGAGGAAAACCAGCACTCTCGACCCCCATCCCACACTCCACGTCAATTTTATGTTGTATACATTTAATGATATTTCTCGATTTCGTTATTGATTTCTAAGAGAAAAAGAAACCAAAACTCTTTATATACTTCTCGTTCACCATGTCTACAAAGTTACCTCCCGTGGACTGTTGCGAAAGGTCTCAAGAGAGGCCCATCAGTGGTGAAATATTAACTCGACCAAAACGTCTGCCACAGTTCATTCTTGTATCAACACTTGATTATGTTTGCTTGTTTGGTTTGTTGTTTGGTTTTTTTTTGAGGGTGGGATTTTTTTTTGGGGGGGGGGGTTGTCGTGGAAATAAATGCCCCATGATTGTAAAGAAAGTCATCAGTGAAGCTAAGTTTATTAATCCCCCCTCCCCCCAAAAATAGTAGCAACAAGTTTTGAAGAAATAAATTGAAAATGCTGCTGCTCCATAACTCAAATCCCGCGAACTAAAACGTTAACCATGATCGGAAATGACATATCTTCATGTCCTGTCAAATTCAGTCGTAACTAATCCGCCATTTCCACATGACACGAATAGCTTTACTTGCGGGTACGATTGTGTGCAATTTCGGACGTTCATTCATACGTGTCCTCATTGCGAGATCGAGTATTCAAATGATACGGT